>NC_047567.1:20950811-21068311 GCF_902806645.1 Magallana gigas | reverse complement strand
TCACAATAGCCCCCCGGTTCCGACGCCTGTGCTACGCAGTTATGTGTTTTCCTTCATATTTGTAATTTAAATCTTTGACAAAATCAATTTGATATTAATTTTTTTTTTGTAGATATAGTTATGTTGAAAGTACTAGCAAATCTTAGAAAATAGGTCACTGAAGCGTTGAAGCGAGGGGTTGTGTCAAAAATAGTTCGGACCGGAAGTATTTGATAAAGCATCACCCGTTTGATATAGCAAAGGTTTATCACACGGGTAATATACACCACACGTATGAGATAAAAAAATATATCCCACAATATGGCATGCCAAAACAAATAGTGTTTTAAAATTTCAAGCATCTGCAAATAATAGTTGCTTTATGGAAATCTTTGACAAAAATTTGTTAGAAAATTTTGGCTAAAAATAAAGTACTCATTAAACAGGAAGTTGACGTCCGATTGGTACAAAAATATATCCCACGATATGGCATGCCTTAACAAACACTGTGTAAAAAGTTCAAGCATCTGCAATACAGTTGCTGAGAATATTTTGACAAAAATTTGTTTGAAAATTGTTGTTAAAAATAAACAAAGTACTCATTTAACAGGAAGTTAACGTCTGATTGGTACAAAAATATATCCCACAATATGGCATGCCTATACGAATATAGTGTAAAAATTTCAAGCATCTGCGATAAACAGTTGCTGAGAATTCTTTGACAAAAATTTGTTTGAAAATTTTTGCTAAAAATAAACAAAGTCGCCATTTAACAGGAAGTTGACGTCTGATTGGTACAAAAATATATCACACAATATGGCATGTCAAAACAAATAGTGTGTAAAAATTGCAAGCATCTGCGATAAACAGTTGCTGAGAATTCTTTGACAAAAATTTGTTTGAAAATTTTTGCTAAAAATAAACAAAGTCGCCATTTAACAGGAAGTTGATGTCTGATTGGTACAGAAATATATCCCACGATATGGCATGCCTATACAAATATTGTCAGTGTAAAAATATCAAGCATCTGCAATAAATAGTTGCTGAGATAAATGCGACAAATTTTTGTTACGGACGAACAGACAGACAGACAGACACACAAAGGTAAAACAGTATACCCCTCTCCTTCGGAGCGGGGGTATAATTGATTTTCATAACTTACAATGTATAAGTATTTAGATTAACTTAGAGCGGTCAATTTAATATTTTATCCATCAATGTTTTATTTTACACGAGGTCAAATGATCAAAGAACCTGAAACACATGTTTAACAACTGGTTGATTGCAGTTAAATTTTCAAAGGAGAGAATGTTGACATTTTTTTCACTCGGTCAGTGGTTATATAATAGCTACTGTACACAGCCCTTCTTGACAATTTGCAGTGCACAGTAGCGAGATTGGGAACAATGAGGTGACAGACACACGTGTACTTGTATATACACACAGATATTTTTTCTAATCTTAAACCCGAAACATTGTTTTAAAATCATGCATGTGTGTATTTACGTTACCCGTTACCAGCATTTGTATCAATTATTGCATTAAATCATTTAGAACTGTATCAATGCTTTATGTGTACATGTATGAACTTCAAGACAATTCCATACAACTAGTAGGCTAATTGTTCTCGAACAATTAGAGGTCTTTCCACCTTAATATTTTTAATGAATTGCTAAATTGCTCAGTAAGGTCTACAAAAAATTATTATACCTATAATACATGTTGTACTATCAAATGAGAAAACCACAAAGCCATAAAATGATAAATGATTTTAAAGAATGTTTTTTTTATTTTCAAGCTATTCCATGTTGTATATATCGTAAACATTTAATGAATTACTTTTCCGAATTTTTTTCCAATTACTATGAACAAAACTGAGCCAAGTGAATATTCTTTACACAATCATATAAACAGTAAAGCTAACAATAGAAGAGAGTGCTTTACAGGCTAGCTGGGTACAAAATGAATGGGTTGACTGTAAAAACAAGTTCCACTTGAGTAACCACAGGACTTGATGTGATACCTGGCTGACCCAAGTGAATACCTTATTGCGCAATCCAGCAAGCTATTTAAACCCTTACTATAATTCTGTATATCAAATGATATGAAAATTCATTAATTAACACACTTCCAAATGACCTTAACCTTTCACCTTTATGTCGTTTGTTCGGCCAAGGTAGACGCTTCTATTACAAGTGGTCCGAACTCTCTATGATAGATAGTAAAAAAGTTGGAAGTGATTTTATCGAAGTTCAATACTTTCAGGGGCAATAACTGCAAGAAGGGGGCCTGAGATCTTTCCGGTATGAATAGATTAAAAAACCCTCAAAGTGTACTGAAGACATTGGTAAAAGTTTCAATTCTCTATCACTTAAGGTTTCAGAGGAGTAGCGATAACAAGCATTGAGTATAATAGGGGCAATAACTCTGTACTTATTCAAAGGTGCGAGCCAAGGGGCTATATTTTAAAATGTCTTACGATGTCCTACTACATCCATGAAAAAGTTTTTCTCTAGCACTCTAAACAAAAGAGATCTAAAAACTCATTAACAGATAACCAAATGACCGTGACCTTTGACCTTTATGTCATTTGGTTCGGCCAAGGTAGACACTTCCATTCCAAGTGGTCCGAAGTCTCTATGTGAGAGTTTTTATAACTCTTATTTGATTGCAGTTTTCTTGCATGTCAACATAGTAATGTTGCATGTTGACATACCGGTAACTATCTTGCATGTTGACATAACTATCTTGCATGTCGACATAATTAATTGAAAAATAACTTGCACACAAGGGGCAGTGATATGCACCCATAGGTAATAGTTCCCAAGGTTACAAAGTATAAATAATGAAAATGAATGAAAATCAAAATGATAGCTAGCTTGTATCATAACACAACCGTCGAATATAAAACTGTCAATGAATCGAAATATTTAACCTCAATTTATTTCACAAAATCGGCACTAATATTTCTTGCATGTTTCAAAGATCCCCTTCGCACGTGAACTGTTGCACAACATTTGTCAGATCCATCCGGTTATCATACAACAAAATGGCTGCCTTAAACAAAGAGCCTCATTTATGGAATACTGAACCTGAGGTTACAAAGTGATTGAAACAAGAATTTCCTTTATTATTATTTTCATAATAACTCAGATTTGAAACAAAATTAGCCTATAATTTTTGCAAATTATATTTTCCTCTCCATAAAGATTATTTTTGCTAAATGACGTTGAATTTGACTCAATAGTTCTTGAGAACAAGATTTTTCAAAAAATGCACACCCTTTTTTCTACAGCTTTGAGATTTTCTCCGTTTTGAATGAAGACCGGTCTTTCATTTCTGCAATTTATATTTGACTACCCATAAGGATGCTTTGTGCCAAATGTGGTTGAAATTGGCCAAGCGGTTTTAAAGAAGTTCAAAAGGTAAAAAGTTAGCAGATGGACAGACAGACGGACAATGGACAAAATGTAAAAAGTTTACAGATGGACAGAGAGACAGACGGACAATGGACAAAATGTGATAAGAATAGCTCACTTCAGCTTTCAGCTCAGGTGACCTAAAAATTAAATACTGTAGAAGCACGTACTTTCGTTTGGTCAATATTTCGTTGTTTTTTAACATAATAAGAAATCGCTGGCATCTAATTTCGTCAAATCGTAATTAGTTTTCATTACTACTTGGATTAACAATTCGTCATGGATTTTATTTCGTCGATTTAAACTGCCAACGAAAATAATTAAATTAAATCCACAACGAACATTTCTGCTTCTACAGTATTTCAAGTTTTATTACTTCCAGCTCACTATATATCTACTGTAATGTATTTCAAAAAGCAGTTTATAATACATGTATATGTATAAAAGAGCTACAAATTTTTTGTATCTAAAATGCTCATGTTTCTTACCATCTGAAGGTCTCTGATGCTTAAACAGAAATAGAGAAAAAGGTGAGATGCCTTTTACATCTTTACCACATTCACTTGAATATTGATTTCTAGAATATTGATTTCTAAAATGATATTTTGCAACAATAAATTATATACATGTACATTAAAAAAAATTATTATAGTTTACCTTGATTGCAATTTGTCAATCTTTTGAAGAGTTTCACTGTCCCTTTTCACTTCATTTATGTAGAGAGACAAATCCTAAAATCATTGGTCACACAAAAATCATAAATGGGATGTAAAATTAACAGTTCAGTAAACTAAAGTTACTGTTAACCAAGTATTTTTTTTAAAGAAAAGTAATAAATATCAGAAATATTCAGGTGTTCATCTTTGATTGGAGTAAAGAAAATGCCTCCTGTTCCAAGGAATTCATTGGGAAAGATGTAATCCATCCAATCACAATCAGGCATACCACTATCTTTCAAAGCTACCATCTTATGAAAACAATTTATATAGTACACATACCTTCATGGCCTCCAGACCTTGTTTTAAGGAATCTTTATCCTTAGCTTCCTTTTCTGAATGTTTGAACAACTCCTGAAGAAAATAATTTCCATAAAAACTGGACTTGTTATTTGTTTTTCGATCATTATCAAAAATTGTTGATATTTTCACCCTAAAAATTAAACAAGAGGCCCATGGGCCACATCGCTCATCTGATGAACAATATGTATGATAAGATCAGCTTAATGGAGTCATAATACAACTATCTGGACAATGTACAATAATACATGTAGATCCTGTATAAATAAAATCCATTTTTCCCCCTCGGAACTCGGATAGCCCTGATTGCTGCCAATATTTACAAGAGCAGACTTTAATCACCGCTCCTGCACATATATAGGGACTCAACGTTACGCAGGCAGGGATGACTGCACACCTACGCAACTCAACAGGTACCAACGTTAACGCAAGCAGAGATAACGCAAGCGGGTCATCGCAGGGATGACCGCACACTTGCGTCAACAACTCAACCTAACGCAGGGAGTGCCACACACTTCCGCTAGAGAGGCCAGAACACCAGCAGGGATGACCATACACTAGTGCTCCGCCGCAACCACCACCAATACAAGCAGGTATAACCGCACACTTGTATTAATGCAATACAAGGCAGGAATGACAACACACTCTGTATCGTAGGTTAGAAAAACACGAAGAATAGATAGAGCATGGATGTCCACACCCTCAATCTCACCATACCTGTTCAAGTTTAACCCCAAACACTGTCCCTATATATGTGCCGGCCTAAAGTAATTCATAGTATCTAAAAATTGGAAATCAAAAATAAGCAAACTAATCCGGCCTAACCCAAAACTACTTATGCAGAACAACTTATATACATTGAATATTTATTATTGTATAAAAATAATCATCACAATAATTGGTTAACAGTGGATGCATTAATTAAAATAATCAAGAATCAATCAATCAAGGGCAATAACTCAAAACAGTAATACAAAAAGATTCTAATGAAAAAATAGCTGCCTGCTTCAATTTCATAGTCATATATCACATGTTGAGTATTGCAGTTCTCAAAAAGATCCTTTACAATTGTTTATATATGGGATATTTAGCTATGTACATCAAACTCTGAACCTTCTTGTGAGGCCGAAGAATTGTCCTGAAGCCAAAGTCTTAACAATTATAAAGAATCATCTTGCTGATTAGTTTCTGAGAAGAAGATTTTTAAAGATTTACTCTATATATATTCCTATGTGGCCTCACCCTACCCCCAGGGGTCATGATTTTCACAACTTTGAATCTACACTACCTGAGGATACTTCCCACAAGTTTCAGCTTTCCTGGCTGATTAGTTTCTGAGAAGAAGATTTTTAAATATTTACTCTATATATTCGTATGTAAAACTTCGACCCCCCCCCCCCCCATTGTGCCCAACCCTACCCCCAGGGATCATGATTTTCACAACTTTGAATCTACAGTACCTGAGGATGCTTCCAAACAAGTTTCAGCTTTCCTGGCTGATTAGTTTCTGAGAAGAAGATTTTTAAATATTTACTCTATATATTCCCATGTAAAATTTTAACACCCCCCCAATGTGGCCTCACCCTACCCCCAGGGATCATGATTTTCACAACTTTGAATCTACACTACCTGAGGGTGCTTCCACACAAGTTTCAGCTTTCCTGGCTGATTAGTTTCTGAGAAGAAGATTTTTAAATATTTACTCTATATATTCCCATGTAAAACTTCGACCCCTCATTGTGGCCCCACCCTACCCCCGGGGGTCATGATTTTCACACCTTTGAATCTACACTACCTGAGGATGCTTCCACACAAGTTTCAGCTTTCCTGGCTGATTAGTTTCTGAGAAGAAGATTTTTAAAGATTTACTTTATATTTTCCTATGTAAAACTTCGACCCCCCATTGTGGCCCCACCCTACCCCCAGGGGTCATGAATTTCACAACTTTGAATCTACACTACCTGAGGATGCTTCCACACAAGTTTCAGCTTTCCTGGCTGTTTAGTTTCTGAGAAGAAGATTTTTAAAGATTTACTCTATATATTCCTATGTAAAACTTCGACCCCCCATTGTGGCCCCACCCTACCCCCGGGGGTCATGAATTTCACAACTTTGAATCTACACTACCTGAGGATGCTTCCACACATGTTTCAGCTTTCCTGGCTGTTTAGTTTCTGAGAAGAAGATTTTTAAAGATTTACTCTATATATTCCTATGTGAAAGTTCGACCCCCCATTGTGGCCCCACCCTACCCCGGGGGGTCATGATTTTCACAACTTTGAATCTACACTACCTGAGGATGCTTCCACACAAGTTTCAGCTTTCCTGGCTTTCTGGTTCTTGAGAAGAAGATTTTTGAAAATTTCTCGAAATTTTTCATTAATTTCTTATTATCTCCCTTTGAAAACGGGTGTAGCCCTTAATTTTCACAACTTTGAATCCCCTTTGCCTAAGGATGATTTGTGCCAAGTTTGGTTGAAATTGGCTTAGTAGTTCTTGAGAAGATGTTGAAAATGTGAAAAGTTTACGGACAGACGGACGGACAGACGGACGACAGACAAAATGTGATCAGAATAGCTCACTTGAGCTTTCAGCTCAGGTGAGCTAAAAACTTAAAGATCTGGTCTACAAAATCATGAATTCAATTTTCCTTTCAGGTGTGTGGGATTAAAGAAGATACTTTTTTAACATTATATGCATTAACACCTATACATCCGTTTTGGCCCTGCCCTAGAGTCAAAACCCATACTCCAGGGGATATGAAAATTAAAATTTAAGTAAAGGACTTCCTGGTAAACATAATTATAAGTCCGTTTTTTATACATGTGAGAATAGAGAAGAAAATTTTTAAACATTATATGCCTTAACACTATATTGCCATATTGCCCCCCCCCCTGTCCTGAACCCTGACCCAGGGGCCATGAATTTCACAATTTAGGCAGAGGAGTTAGTGGACATCATAACCATGTATTCAGTTTTTTGCCCACAGGTGTGGCAGAAGAGAAGATTTTTTTAAAAATTTAAAACATTTTTACTACATGGCCATATTGGCCCCACCCTAGAGCCTGAACCCCTGACCCAGGAGTCATGAATTTCACAATTAAGGTACAAGGCCTCATGGACATAATAATCATGCATTTAGTTTTTAACAATGATATATGGGAGTAGAGAAGAAGATTTTCTAAGATTTAATGCATTTAAAATATATGGCCATGTTGGCCCCATCCTAGAGCCTGAACCCCTGACCCAGGGGTTATGAATTTCACAATTAAGGTACAAGGCCTCATTGACATCATAATCATGTATTTAGTTTTTAATAAATATATTTGGGAGTAGAAAAGAAGATTTTCTAAGATTTAATGCATTTGAAATACATATGGCCATGTTGGCCCCACCCTAGAGCCTGAACCCCTGACCCAGGGGTCATGAATTTCACAATTAAGGTACAAGGCCTCATGGACATCATAATCATGCATTTAGTTTTTAACAAATATATATAGGAGTATAGAAGAAGATTTGTGAGAAAATTTTGCCTTTTTTTTTTTTTTTTTGCATAATTGGCCCCACTTGTGTCCCGGGGGTGGTAGAGCCATGAATTTCACAAGTTAGATTCCTCTTACCATAGAGATGCCTCACACCAAATATAGTAACAATCAGCCTTGTAGTTTTTAAGAAGTTAAAAATGTAAAATTGTTAACGCACGATGCACAACGTATGACGCACGACGACGGAGGAAAATAGAGTTTACTCGGACGACCTAATAAAATGCTTTTTTTGATGATTCATGCAGGTAAAGAAGGTAACAATCATTGCAGAAAAAATTTACATAACCAACATTAGCGGGTTATGTCTTTTTTCTGCAATGTTGCTACCTTCATATCCCGAATGAATTACCAAATAAAGCAATTAATTGTTTAATTGAGTACATTATTATAAATTTATGTAATAACAAAATCCAAGTGAATAAACTACTGAAAATTTGTTGTTATTGATAAAATTTTGAAAGCTAATTAAGCATACCCTTAGTATGTACAAAGCTTTTCTAATAAATTTTCTGGAAGAATACACCTACATATTTGCTTGTAATTTATTATTTTATTAAATCTTCAATGACTGTTGTAAAATATTACACTAGAGTAGTATCAACAATTGCGTTCCAAATATATATGCTAGCAAAGACAAAAATATTTATTTTTGCCTAATATGGACATGTATTAATTTCGACAATTTTTGAGAATGACCCTTATACAATACATGAGCACATGTATTGTATTGTAGATTAAGAGATGTATATATTCATTATAAAAGTTATCTCTGACAATGCTATTGGCAAAATGTATATATGCACATCACCTAAAACAAAATGAAACACTGAGATTTTAATGTGGATACTTAATAGTCAAAATACACATGCATATACCTGCTATACTGTTTTGTTTAATATTTTCAAAATGCAAAATTCATGAACATATAATGCATTTTAAAATTTCTTCGTTAAAACATGATTAAAGCTATCCATGATATACAACTTGTTTGATACCACTTCTTTTGATAGCCAAATCGATAGAACCATTTTTCATGCGAAAATAATTAAAAGTAAAAATCTGATTTTTCCAAAATATCTCCAATAGTAATTGTGGATCACTGTGTAAGCAGGATTGTTATAAAGGCATGTGTTGGTTCTTTCATCATAAAGATATACTATGCATCTAAAATATAATTACTTACACTTAATAATAAGTGATATTTCAGGACTCTCTGCATTGGGACATAAAGTAAATCCCTAAGTTTGAATTTCCCTGGGTTTGACTGCTGTTCACAGTTCTGTCAAATGTAAATCATTAATACATGTACTATAAAATGGGGCATACAAATGAAAACTTGTCCAATACATCTTGAATTTATCACTATTCATTCAATTTTTTGCTCTAATGATGCTATAGAATCGATAAGCGTTACACATGTGACCTTCTGATGCTTGTTTAGTATACACAAAACACAGTTCTGGTAACAGACAAAGATAGTGAAATATGTATGAGTTTTGACATTTTCTTTTATATACATGTATATTATAATCCTAGATTTTTTTGGTAAATATAATAATTGTTTTTGCTTGAACTTGCCTCTATCCCAGTCCTAACATTCTTATTCCTCCTGGTAATCTCTTTCAGCCTTTCCTGAGCTTTCTGCAGGTCTGAACAGTAATTTCCATACAAAAGAAAACTTTTCTTATACTTCACAAATACTTCCCCTATTCCACTTGTGAAGGGAGATTGCAATTCAGCTTGGAATTTTTGGTGAATTATCAGCAGCTTCTGCAATAAGAAACAAAAACAGCTTTAGTATGTACAAGAAATTGAATATACTGTATAACGTATTTTCCCAATGACTCGTCGATGCGGACGAATCGTCGAATTGCTCATTTTTAGCCAAAATTTTAACAAAATCCTACGACACATCGATTCAGACGACACGTCGAACTTATCGCTTCAAAATGGTGTATAAAACTGCAGTAACATTATCAGTGTATGATGCCACGATGTCCCCAATATTGCTACCAATTATTATTAATGATTAACATTTAAACAATTACTCTTTATACTTATGCATCATATTTTCAAATACCGACAACATCTACAAAGTCGCTTGCATTGTAAACAATTCCCGATATCGTGTTTCATGCAAAACTAAACTTACTTTGACAGAAATATTTTATTCCCATGCATTAAAATAATTATCCACTATGACCATCGCCAGTGTATTCGCCATTACATAACCAGCCACCTGTTGACTTGGCGCGTGGTCAATGTTTGTTTAACAATTTCCGGTGTCAGAGGCATGTACCTGTCTCGTGTCGGACTTCAAAGGGGGATCTCAAGTGCAGAAAGCTTAGCACTTACTATGATTTTATGAAACTTGTTTACTTTGTATCCAGTAATACAGTTACACGCTATTATTTTACAAAGACACTGTTAGAATAGATCGATCATTTGTACGACTTGATAATGACGATATACGACAAACATACGTTTCCTAAATTTTTTATTTAACAATAATCAAAGAATTGGACAATAAATTAATGAACTATAATCACTCTTATAACGGTACTCTTTATGTACACAGGGAGTGAACCCTATTGCCGTATAGATGTCAGCCTTAGCAAGATTATTAACACAACCGGGATCAGTCTACCGTATAATCAATAGAGTTGATAATTGCCGATTACGTATTTTAAGATTGATTTTGACCATAAAATATTTCTTATTTATACTTTCCACTAACAATTCTTTACTAATAAAATAATAAAACTTTAAAACATTCCCCGGACCTACTGCAATATTTTTTTCCATCCAAGTTTGGTTTCAATTTTACTGCGCAATATTATCTTCCCACTATAGTGATATATGGAATCATGTGACAATGTGTTTATAAAAACGGAATGGTAAAACTTTTAATTGATTAAAGACAATGCACCCTTGTTCAATACCTGTTATTAATATGTATTCTAGTGTTAACAGATGAGTGAAAATGATAATAACTAAAGATGAACATTGAATTCAACAACGTAATTTTCAATAACACAGCCAGCTCAAGATGATTAAAACCAAGATTTTTAATACTATTTTTCACAATTTTCTGCACTCAAGCCTTAGACAAGTCGATCAAGACGATAAGTCGAGTGCTCTGCTTCACAGGAAAAAAATACCGACTTATCGTCGGGAAAATACGGTACATGGAAATATTCGCCTCTGTTTTATTTTCGCCCCTTTTGCCCTCATTGTCAGCGGGCTTATTTAACACTGGGTGAATTCCATTGTCTAAAATTATCAATCTTTAAACACAAATGTGTCTGAGTGAATTCAAGACGGGCAAAACTGTTAGCAAGTGTAGAAGGGTGAACATAACATGGGGTGAAAATAATCCTGTATACAGTATACATAATGTGTTGCAGTGTATTTACAAACAGTTGGTAAATTCACTTACTTCTATATGTGAAAATATAACATCTCTGTCTGCTTGTAAAACTACATCTCTTAATCCCTCATTGAATTGCTAAAAAACAAAAAAAATCAAGATGAAATGTTTGCTTAATTTTGTGTAATTTTATCTTATCAGTCATTACTACATTTAAAAAAAATCAATATTATTAATCTCTAATATCTAACTGTAAATCTAGTGAATGGACACAACACGTTTTGTAGCAACAGCTTTGTTAATTATGAGCTATGTCTGTTTTAATTCTAATACCAAATGGATCATGCGCAGTGTATCTACATATTTTTCCTCTGTGTCAAGTAATTCTTTCACACAAAAGTCTTCCTTTGTTTCTGGGGTTGAAGGCTTGGATATCTGAAGAATAAGAAAAGGCAGTTTCACAATTTGATCCTACAAAATTCTTCGGGATAAAAAGGCAGTAACATCATTTGATCCTACTGAATCTTAAGTATAAAAAAGGCAGTACATTGTATCATGATTATCTCCAACATTATCTTACAAATTCACACATTAATTGAAGTAATAACAAACAACCATTTCAGTTAGTTTGTTATCATTTTAAGAAATAAAATATAAAATGTTAAACAATTGTCGTTGAACATCACATCAAGAACTATTCAAATAAAAAAACAATTAATAATTAGACAACATTAAGATGGTGACCATCTCAAAGGGCCCCGCTTAAATAATGGACAATAAGACAAGAGGCCCATGGGCCACATCGCTCACCTGAGGAACAATAGGTATGATAAAATCAGCTTAATGGAGTCATAATACAAACTATCTGGACAATGTACAATAATAATTCATGTAGATCCTGTATAAATAAAATCCATTTTTCCCCTGGATATTCTTATTTTTATAATCATTAGTCCCTTTTCTAACAGGATGATTTTATGGTCATATCATATGTTGAGTATTGCAGTTCTCTAAAAGATCCTTAACAATAGTTTAGATATGGGATATAAACCTACATCATACTCTGAACCTTCTTGTGAAGCCAAAGAATTGTCCTGGGGCCAAAGTTTTAACAATTATAAAGAATCATCAGGCTGACTAGTTTCTGAGAAGAAGATTTTTAAAGATTTACTCTATATATTCCTTTGTTAAACTTTGACCCCCCCCCCCCATCGTGGCCCCATCCTACCCCAGTGGGTCATGATTTTCACAACTTTGAATCTACACGACCTGGGGATGCTTCCACACAAGTTTCAGCTTTCCTGGCTGATTTGTTTCTGAGAAGAAGATTTTTAAAGATTTACTCTATATATTCCTATGTTAAACTTCGAACCCCATTGTGGCCCCATCCTACCCCCGGGGGTCATGATTTTCACAACTCTGAACCTACACTACCTGAGGATGCTTCCACACAAGTTTCAGCTTTCCAGGCTGATTAGTTTATGAGAAGAAGATTTTTAGAGATTTACTCTATATATTCCTATGTAAAACATTGTGGCCCCATCCTACCCCCCCGGGGTTATGATTTTCACAACATTGAATTAACACTACCTGAGGATGCTTTCACACAAGTTTCAGCTTTCCTGATCTTATGGTTCATGAGAAGAAGATTTTTGAAAGTTTCTCGAAAATGTTCATTAATTCCTAATTACCTCCCTTTGCAAAAGGGTGTGGTCCTTAATTTTCACAACTTTGAATTCCCTTAGGCTAAGGATGCTTTGTGCCAAGTTTGGTTGAAATTGGCCAAGTGGTTCTTGAGAAGATGTTGAAAATATGAAAAGTTTACAGACAGACAGACGGACGACAGACAAAATGTGATTAGAATAGCTCACTTGAGCTTTCAGCTCGGTGAGTTAATAAAAAGCATTTCAGAGAATTTTGCTTTGACATTGACCTATAACTTAGAAATTTTCCAGCTGGCATAAAACTTGTAATTCAATCCCATTACCCCTTACATGCAGACATTTCTGTTTAACCTGAGCGAGATTAAGATGGAAGGCTACATCGTCACAATATGTCTGACATCCATTTGAAACGCCATTTTGTTCCAGATTGATAGCATTATGTCGTGGTACAAAATTGCTATACACCGTTCAATTTAACTCTTCTAACGAGGGAGAGGAGATAAGAATGAAATCACCAAAACGCTTAGAAAATATGTCAATTCCCTTCATGATTAAAGCTTTCAACTAACATTGATTAACATCTTATATGTAGAGAAAACATGAAATGGAAATAATATACTGTTTCCCTGCTAATGGCAATACATATTTGTCTTGTCATCTGCAACAGACGATCATAAATATGTGATGGATGATCGATAAAGGTGAGCAGATAATTTTCACTTGAAACCTATATGCATGATTAATATAAAACAAAACTTCTGTAGTACCATCTCTTGTATTAATTGATTCCAACTTCCCAAATTTAAAAAATTTACAGTATAAGACTTGCACTGAAAGTTTGAAACTTAACAAATGTATTTTAATTTAAATAGATATAGCTAGGTAGGCTAGCAATAGCAGTGGAAGCCGGATTTGCAAGCCAAATTAGGGAATGACAGAATCTTGAAAAAGAGCATGTTTTTAATTACCACACATACATGTGTATCACTATGGACATCTAATGTATGTATAAATATGCATATGGTTGTTTATAATTTGTATTGTATATAACTACTAACATTTTGTTTTAAAGAGTTAAATATAAATAAAATACATTCATCAAAAATATAATTTTTCAGATTCAAACATTATCATAAGCACTACTAACCTTATTCATACATTTTAGCATACACTTTTACCTTTTTTTAAATTTTTCTTCGTGATTTTTTTTAAATTAGAAAATTGGTCCCAACATATTTGAGATCAAGTAAAATCAAGAGAGACAACTCTTAAATAGGATCTAAGATTTTTGAAATAATTCAGTATTCCTTTTAATTTTTCAATTTCATTCAATTTCTTTTTTTCATCTCATTAACCAACGAATATTGTTTCTATTTTCAGATTTTTGTGGGATTTCATCCAGCAGTTTGCCTTAAAAGAATTTTTTAATATTTTAGTTTCATATTTATGTGGATTCCAATAAAAATCATACAAACTTCATTCATGATTATTTTGTTTTTCATTTTCAAACTTTATAACATTTCACTTTCATTAGAGTTTCAAAACAGAAATGTTTAAAAATCTGACATATAAAGGGTTATCTGGAAGCAGACTGATATTTTAAAAATTCTCTTAAAAATAGAGTATTGTACTTTGAGGTCTATTATTGTTGAAAACTTTGCCTATTATTAGTAACAATAATCTCCAACACTTATTAGTAACAAAAATCTCCTACACTTATTTGGTGTCGACATCCCCCTTAAGCAAATGGGAAATAATTTTCAGTCTAAAACTGATTATAAAGATATCTGCTAAGACCTTCACATCGACTTGGTTCAAATTATAAAGTCACTGCACACGATTAACCCAAAAGCTGTTAAGGTGGAATAACACACCTGGAAAAAGTAACTTAACAGTAAATTATTTGATTATGAAAGATATAATGATAAATAAACTGTTCATATGTCAAATAAGCGGAAAATTTGCAGATTGGGGATAAAAAATGAATATCTAAAAAATTCAATTCAGTAAGTAACAACAAAAGCCCCTGCAGGATTTGAACTCAGGATGTACGGATCACAAGCTTGACACTTTATCCACCAGGCTATGCAGTAAGTTAGTTTTTGTCAATAAAATTCTTTTAATAAAACTAAATGTCATTTCGATCAGAGGTCAGCCATTTTGTGACGATGTGTTATTCCACCTTAATGTCAAGTAGGAGCCAAATAGGGCCAAGTGGAGAGTATATATATGCTCTGAAAAAAGAGTTTTGCATGATGTAAAATGACCTTGACACTTGACAAACCATCTTCCCAAGTCAAGAGTTTCTGATCCGCTCTGCTCTACATAAACCATTGACCAGCAGGTTAACGATTACCCCATCTAGTGAGAGTACTCATTTTTAAACCTTTGTAACCTCTTGTTCTGACCAATTAGAGAATGCTTTATAAACAGAAACAGTATAGCAATATGACTGCTCCCATGAACAAAATCAAATTAGTAGAATATATGAATTCATTCGGACTAAAAACCGATATCAGTAAGTCATATACTTGCTAGTCCGTCTGAAATTTATTTGACAACGGTTCAACATTGATCAATTCACAATTAACATCATTATTGAAACAAGGTTTCTTATTGGATCATGCAAACTTGTATGACACCAACCAGCGTGCGAGGTTTCTAACCCCGTCAAACTCTTGCCTATTCAGTCAAGGTTTATGTAGAGCAGAGCGGATCAGAAACCCTTGACTTGGGAAGATGTTGACAAACAAACATCATTCAAGGTTTCTGCACACCCTTTGATCATAGGCATTCTGTGAGTGAAGTATGAGCCAAATTGGACCAAAGGAAGAAAAGATGTTCCATACAAGGATTTTTCATATAATTTCACTATGACATTCACACTTGACCTTGAAACTTGGTTCAAGGTCACTGCACACTTTTTACTCAAAAACTCTGTTAATGTGAAGTATGAGCGAAAATAGGGCTAAGTGGGATATATATGCTCTGAAAAAAAGCATTTTTTGCATGATCAAATATGACCTTGACACTTGATCTACAAACATTATTCCAGATCACTGCACATCCTTTGACCATAGGCACTCTGTGAGTGAAGTTTGAGTCAGATTGGACCAAACGGAGTGGAGATATACTACAGACAAGAATTTTTCATATAATTTTGCTATGACCTTTAGCTTCGACCTAGAAACATGGTTCAAGGTCATTGCACATCCTTTACTTAAAGGCAATCTGTGGTTGAAGAATGAGCCAGATTTGGCCAAGGGGAGAGAAGATATGCTCCAGACAAGAGATCTTGGACAGACAGATGGACAGAAGGACGGATGGACAGACAAACTGAACACTATAGGGTGCCCGCAGAGCGGGGCCCTAATAAAACATAGGTTATCACAGGTTACAAAGGTCACTGAGATGGGGCCTCACCTCAATGAGGCATCACCTTTATGAGACCACCTTTATCAAATTACATGAAAATCATAGTTAAAGGACATATCGCATGATTTTCAATTTTCGGAATTTTTTAAATAAAATCATTCTATACTCATTAAAAATGAAGTTTATTATCGTTTTCATAAAATAATCTGGCTAATTCATGAGTTTGAAAGCGATGAAATTCAAATGTCGCGATATGCATATTTTCTCTCTCGATCTACCCGCCATGATGTGTGACGTCATATACGACCTCGAGCGAGAAGGTGCTGTTAGCCATCTTTCTAATTGGATTAAATTTAAACGACAATTAAACTAATTATCACCTATTAAATTGCCGATAACGGGACATGATGGTGTTTTGTGCTTCTTGCGGGTGTTCTAGCCGTCAAAAATGGGGATTTGGACTGTAATTTTTTTTAAAGTTTCCCTTACGAAAGAATGCGGAAATCTTGCGACAAATAGGGGTTTATTTGTCGACGAGAGGATATATAAATAAACATTCAATACATATAGTTTTATAAATAAATCGTATTTATTTTTCAAAGAGAAAAAAGTAAAAGTTTATGCACGGGGACCTGTGTACAAAACGCAAGTTCACGGAGAAAAAATATAACAAGAGACGACGCCATTTTGGATATCGCCTCGCTCCATTAGCTGTTTTCGTATTGTTATTGTCATGTATGCGTTGGTTTTGAATAAATGATTTCTTCATTCATAGCTCACCGCTGAAGAAATCATAATTGAAGTACAGGTGGTAAGATTTCTGTGAGTTTTATTTTTCTGTGGGAGAAGTCAAGGATCGAGTTGTCGATATTGAATGTTTACGCGAGAAATAGACAGTTTGTTGATATACATTTATACGTAAATGGATTTAAAATACGGAGATTGGATATTACAGAAAAAAAATAATAATAAAGGAAAACGTTTTTGCCTGCTTTTATAATATACAACGTATATATTTTTACAGTGTAATATGAAGTAAACAACCTTAGAAAGTTGTGACCAGTTACGGCCGAAAAAAAACCTCTTCTTGTGCACCAGTTTTACAATAATGAACATTCTGAATCGTTAGGAACGCCAAAAAGCATGACTATTGTATATTTCAATATAATAAACACCTTTAACCAATTTATTTGAGCTAAAATCCTTACTAAGTTATGTTTACACGTCGATCAATTTGATCGTTATTGCCGACTTCATCGTCGCTTCTTCGGCTATATCATCGTTTTTTATCAGTACTGGTGGCTCAAACATGTACGACTGAATAATAAGATTCTTTTAATTTAGTCAGCATGTAAAATAAACAACGTACATGGTGAATAAATGTCAAAGACAATGCTAATCCTACAATTTGTTTACAATCAACTGTTCGAAGAAGGTCGCATGTGACGTCACTGTACCACGTGACACGCTATCTAATTAACGAGTTTTTAAACGATCGGGGCTATAATTTAAATTGATATTATGGCTAATTACCGCTTTTCTACCGTTAACAAACTGTTAGAAGTAATTATTTGGTACACAAGGAAGCCAAAAAATGTAAAATGTCCCATACTTTAGAAACATGCGATATGTCCTTTAATCATCTTGGATATTCATGGATACTGTTTTGATATCAATATCATATGTTTTACATATGTGTGAAGGCATGCATTTGAATAACTTCACATTGAAATTATCTGCATGTGCGGATCTAAAAGGGGGGGGGGGGGGGTCGGAGGCCCCCCCCCCCCCAAAAATGAAAGTTAATGAAATTTACACAGTATTGCAAATATGCCTCAGATCAATACTTATCAAAACCAAAAAAATATATGTCGATCTTGGATAAGACGCATTTGAAAACTGAAATATTGAAAGTAGAGAAAAACTAGAGCAAAGCCTATGCAAAGTAACGAGTAGGTCTTCCATTGCAACTAAGTGAAATGATTACTGAATTGCCTCTATTAAGTTGTATTCTTATTGCATGGTAATTGAAACATTTTATAGGCATGCATTGGCTGCTTGACATATCCCTGGAAGAGGACATCAACTAGCTAACACAGTCGATGAAAGATGTCTCTTTGAATTGATAAAATCATAATGTAAGTACACATACCATTGCATTTCACAATTTAAACATTTTTTAAGGGTCATCAACACCGCTGGGAAAATTGGTCCATACAAACCCAACCTAGCTATGGATTTCTATGCCATACTTCATAAAAAAGAGAAGTCACTGGGTGTTCAGGATCATTAATGATAATCTGTTGCATGACACCTACGTTTGTATTTCTTAGAAAGTAAGTGTAAAATTTTGATATATCTATTTATCTAATGCATGTATTATATTTTGTAGCGAATGGATATAATACAGAAGTTTCAAAGATTTGTTTTGATGTAGCCTGAAGATTTTGTAATGAATGATCCAGGATCCAAAAGTTCTTCGCGGAGTTCAAAGACAGTTGCAATGTGGTTGCTAATTTAGTGACAAATGAAGGTAATTCAACTTAGATAAGGATTAATACAGGCATGTATCCAGTCACCCCCCCAACCCCAACCCCCAACCCCCCCCCCCCTATTTTTTTTTTTTGTTGCAGCAAAGATTTTTCTTAAATTTTCATATAAAAAGTGAATTGTCAAGGAGTCCCCTCCCCCCAAATGCACGCACACACACACACTTTTCTGGGGACTGTGAAACTATGTGTAAGTGTACTTTAGAATATCATTTCACCCAATTTGCATAAAAAAATATTTACCTGTATGCGTTGTTTTCCGCTTACATGTATAAATCATATTTTTTATCATGTATTTAAAAACACTAATGATTGCATGTACTTAAGTTTGTATTAATATTTTAGAAAGAAGTTCAAACAAGCATCGTCATGGAAAAACATTAAAAAGGAAGAAGTTGGAGGTGGACAAAAATTAGGATGATTATACTAGAGGTAAAAATTTATTTTGTCAAATTAATACTTGTGATTGACCTTCTATTTTGCCCCCCCCCCTCTCTCTCTCTCTCTCTCTCTCTCTCTCTCTCTCTCTCTCTGAGAGCTTGCAAATAAAAGAAAAAAATATTAACAATTGTAAACTTTCTTCATGTTGTATTTGCAATAAAATCTAAATGGATCCTGTTATTCTTCAACAATATTGTTGAATAAAAAAGCAACTGAGGCATTTGTAAATTTTACTTTATCATAAAATGAAATTTAATGTTAAATTCTCTGGGTTTTTTCCAGAAACTATTAAAGCACAGAAGAATGACAACAATATAAATCTAAATGTAATCATTCAAGGAATTAAATTCATTTTTAATCTCGAAACTGTCTTTTTTCTGTAACTCTAATTTTAGATTAACAAGTAGCTGGAAATGCAAAATGAATATTTCCAAAGATCCACTGAAATTACTGAGCAATCAATTAATTCAAAAGTGATTCAAGCAGCAAGATGAAGAATATCAAGAATGAACTGAAAAATTAAAAATATTCAAGTAATTCAATTTTAAGCAATTTACATGTCATACGTATGTAATTCATGTGAAAAACGTACGTTGGATCCACATACGTAAAACGTATGGAATGTATCACGTATGTCTAACACACGTGTAACATACGTTTCACATATGTTCATTAACGTATGTTAAACACACGTGGTACTTAAATCACGTTAAACGTACGTGACGTCACATACGTATCACACATGTTTATCGTATGTGAAACGTATGTGGCACATTTTGCTGTGTATGCCTAAATAGTAGTCAGGGTTGATACAAAGTGCACGAGCTGGAGGCTCATGTCATGGTGTGTAAATATGGTTAAGAGTTTACTTATGCCATATGACAAGTAATTAGTTAGGGTCGGTCTGCTCTGCTAATAATCCCCAATTAGTCTACATAATTGTTCTGAGTTGTCTTTAAGCTTTTTGAGTTATCATCATGAGTGATGTGCCTCACTTTTATTAATTATCTTTTATATTATAAATACAGTTAGAAATTTATTCAAGGCAATCTGACTTATTTTGGCCACTACCTCATGTAACAGTTGCTTATGTCTTCATACTGACTATCTTTTTGACTGTCCATCGGTCTGCCAGTAAGACTAAGCAACAAAGAGCTAAAAAATATGTCATGGTGTGTAAATATGTTTAAGAGTTTACTCATGCCAAATTACAAGTAATTAGTTATGGTCAGTCTGCTCTGATAATTATCCCCAATTAGTCTATATAATTGTTCTGAGTTGTCTTTAAGCTTTTTGAGTTATTATCATATCGCAGCACTGTTAAGGCTTACTATGAAATTATCAATTCTCCCCAAACACATCATCAATCTACATGTAAACCGTGGCTCAGATAATGGCCCTCTTGGGGCAAATGAATTCAGCCACCCTTGTCTTTGGTGTTCTTTGATGTTTTTATTAGCTCCTAAAATTCTATCATTGATAAACAAAAAGTTTGTATTGTCAATTGATAGAATACTTACAAAACATAAATTCAGTTAAAAACCTCCATGTGGATGCATTTATTTAAATGTACTTCAGAATGTTACTATTAATTATTAATAAAATCTGTAAGGATTATCCCCTTACTTTGTGTACAATATATAGGATAAGGAAATTTTTATGAAAATTGTCATAAAATCATTAAATCTTGTCTGATCTTAATACAAATTGCAGGTGCACATCTTCAGATAAAGTGTTCAATGTATGTGCAAATTTTTAGACTGTTCAACATGTTCTATGCAGTATAAAAAAATTCTTTGTTTGCAGGGAAATAATAATTCTACCTTTTCTGTTGGAGAATTTGTACTTACACTGTCTTGTTCTGTACCACTGCCAATATTTTGATCCACAGGATCTTTGGCTGAAATAAAAAAAAAATACAATATAAATATACACACACACACACACAAACACACACACACACACAATATCAATTTTCCCCCTTAATTTATGGCTATTTACTCACCTGATCTGAGGGAAATGAATGGTTTTTCATTGCCATGGGATGTCTCTTGATCATTTGACGATCCCGTATATCTCACTGCAAATTTTTACAAAGATATATTATTAGTTGAATTCATTTATATTGACAAACTGAAAGTCCACTAAATTGCAATAGAACAAGGTTCGTCACAACATGGTGATTTTAGCGCATTGTTAAACAGTATGTATTGCCAAAATTGTTGTCTATCTCTGTGGCGCAATGGGTGTTGCTTCGCTCTACCAACTTGCAGGTCCCGAGTTTGATTACTGCAGGAACTTTAATTTTCATTAACAGCAGCAACATTTAAAAAGTTTATTTTTTCCCCAAAATTGATTTTTTTTGGAGCCATTTTCAAGCCGAACACATGCTAAAAATCCACATCTTCAAGTAATTTAGAGGAATGGGCATGTACCGGTATATATAAGTAGCATCTTTCTTAGGTGTGTGGAGGACCCTTAAACAAGTTGATAATAATGCAGGTCAGTTGAATTTTTACCGGTTTTTTTTTCTTTACATTTATGCAGGAACTGCAAGTATTTTTTGTTTAATACATTCATTGATTTCTTCACTACATGTATTTATATTCTTCAAATTGTGTCAGCCAAAGAGATCTACATTGAAATTCAATGTATGTTCAATGTAGATCTCTTTGGTTTTAATTGTTTCTTCACGTTGGCCAGAAATTCATGTGTGCTGCCAATCAAGTGTAACCAATTTGATGGGATTTATATACCTGTGTTTTGGTAGCTCTTTATGAATTGTGTTCAGCTTTAGATTAATATATTAGTCTAAAAATGACCCAACTATTAAGTCTTCTTAATCTAGAACACTTGGCTCAAAGATGATATTCTGTTGTCAGATGTGTAGTGTGATTGAAAATACGGAATTTAATTACTACATGTCATTGAATAACTTTTTATAGTTAAAAGCTGCATGACAAAAACTTTAAATAGTATATGCACATGTATATTTTGTTATATATACCCTCTCAAAATATGTTTGTTACCGATATATAAATCTTGATTTCTATAAATTTTTAAAAGTTGTAACTCCCTATTCTAAATATTACTACCGGTAGTTGATATATATAAATTATAATTAACGTAATACTGGTTATCTCTCAAGAACATGCAATAAATGAGTAAAGTTAACTCACCTTTCTTTAAACTAATGGGTGGTTCTTGTTCTTGGGATACAAGATTTTCTGGAAATTTCCCTTCCATTTGTCCTACAACAATTCATTTATATTGACAAATTTTGAAGCCAGCAAAGGAAAAAGTAAGCAAGCTAATACACCCAAGGTTCTTCCATTACTTGACAATGTTACACAAATGAATTGCAGGATACACATTTAATACACAAAGCAATTTAAAACAAGAAATGTTTGTGAAACACTTTTATGCCCCCTCCCTTGGAAACATCTGCAAAGAAAATGAACAGAAACTGCAAATAATTAGAATTTTTCAAAGTCCAAGTCTAATAACTCTGTAAAAATTGCTTGATCTCAATATAAAACTTGACCTAAATATTATTATTAAGATAATTCTATGTACCAAATTTCATTTCAGTAAGTGTATTCACCTCTGTAAAGAAAATGAACAGAAACTGCAATAATTGGAATTTGTCTATGCCCAAGGGGCATAACTCTGTCAAAAATGGCGCGATTGTACCCTTTATGGAACTTGACCTAGATGTTATTATAAAAATCTGTATACCAAATTTCATTTCAATATGTGCAACCCCTGCGAAGAAAATGAATAGAAGCTGTTGGTGGACTGATTGACCAACCTACCGACTGACAGAGAGACTGGCGGACAGCAGCAAAGCAATATGCCCTCACTTCTTCAAAGGGGGACATAATAATTATGTTCCCAATGAGTATTAAACTGTTAAAATATATTCTTTGAATCACTTGAATGGCAGTTAAACTTGTTTGTAATTATAATGAATATGAAATGAAATACTGTGATCTACCTTTATAACGGGTTTAACAATTTACAACTGACCCTCAGACAAATACCGGGGTATTTCGAATGCAAAACACCATTTTGACATTTTACATGACAATAATTTTTTAACAAATAATTCTACATTTTTTTATGATTAACGTTTTTATGACACAAAGAATTCATGTTCTTCTTATGTATAATCTGATAATATTAATTGAGTAATCTATAATAACTTGTTTTTCTTAAAAACTGCTTGAAATATATGGAAACTTTAACAATTTTACTGATATGAAATTTATTTATCCTCCCAATAGGCCTGCCCTGAGTTGCACAGCTAGACCTGGAGAAAACCATGAAAAGCTCACTGATTTTATGAATGATGCAAAAAAAAGAGTGAAGACGTAATTTTAGTAACGGAGAAGTCTGAAGTCTGGTTGTATCAATGTGGAAATTATTGTGATGTTCTGGTAGTCAGCTGTTTGTGTCGTTGCATGTTTATGTGTGAAATCAGAGAGCATGCGAGACATGAGACTGTCAAACAAGAGGCCCATGGGACACATTGCTCACCTGAGCAACAATAGACATTATAAAATACCAAAAAAAAATTAAAGAAAATGTACAAGGGTTGTTCCGAAATTATTGAGATATCACAAATATCTTTCTTTCTAAGCGGTGGATTTTAATGAAAATTGGAATTAACATTGAAGAAACATAATTGAATAAATGAGCAAAGAAAAACTAAATAAAAATTATTAGTTTGTTTATGACAGTACATAAACAAGTCGGTGGTCGGGGTACCCGGCGCAGGCACAAAATCTAGTTAAAAATATTTTAACATCTTCATTTTAAGTGTTGTTAGACCTACAATTCTTGATAAAATAAATCAAATTATGTATGTTCATTTTGCTAATTAGTGTGACTAACTTTTGTGCAAGTTTTACTAGTGCACGAGTTGAATATGGAGAGAGTACTTTAATATTTAACAAGCAATTGAAATCTGACTGAGACGGTTTATTGAATTTTGACATCATGGCGGCGCAGAAAATATGCATGAAATTGGTGTGAACCTTGGAAATGAACTTTTATTGGCCAAGAAGTTGCTTAAATAAAAACTGTTTGATGGGAAAGAGTCAAAAGCTTCAGGTAATCGGGGTTTTTTTCTGATTGTTTAACTAGAAGTAAAACAATGGGACTAAATATCAAGTACTTTTTCACACAAATTGATTTTAACAGTTACTGTTCTAAGATATATACAGAATGACTGTAAGAGAAGTATCACAGTAAGATGACTTTCAGGAAGAAATAACTTGATTTTTTTCACACAAAAATCAAGAATGGAAAATATATGTATATGTTGCCATTTTAAATAAGAAGAAAAGATGAAAAATGAAGAATAGTTCATGTATCTGTTTGTTTGCAAGGTGTTCATAACACAGAATGTTTATACGACTTTGCGATGCATTTGTGGTTGTGCCGGGTCATTGGATGTAGGCAAGTTTGTTAGTTTACCAGGAATGAACAAATGACGTCAACAACTTTAAAATTTTTATGTTTATAAAAGACATCCTGGAGTATTTTCTGGTGAAATTTCAATGATTTATCTTTTTTCACAAGAGAGTAAGAGTAAATGTCTCAATAATTTCCGAACAACCCTCATAGTCTAACAGATCATGTATTTTAGATTTTAAACGTGAGGCCCATGGGCCACATCGCTCACCTGAGGAACAATAGGTATGATAAAATCAGCTTAATGGAGTCATAATACAAACAATCTGGACAATGTACAATAATACATGTAGATCCTGTATAAATAAAATCCATTTTTCCCCCTGGATATTCTTATGTTTATAATCATTAGTCCCTTTTCTAACAGTATGATATTATAGTCATATCACATGTTGAGTATTGCAGTTCTCAAAAAAGATCCTTAACAATTGTTTATATATGGGATATAAAGCTACATCAAACTCTGAACCTTCTTGTGAGGCAGAAGAATTGTCCTGGAGCCAAAGTCTTAACAATAATAAAGGATTATCTGGCTGATTAGTTTCTGAGAAGATTTTTAAAGATTTACCCACCCTATCCCCAGGGGTCATGATTTTCACAACTTTGAATCTACACTACCTGAGGATGCTTCCACACAAGTTTCAGCTTTCCTGGTTTTATGGTTCTTGAGAAGATTATAAAAAAAATTCTCAAAATTTTCCCTTAATTTATAATTATCTCCCCTTGAAAAAGGGTGTGGCCCTTAATTTTCACAACTTTGAATTTCCTTTGCCTAAGGATGATTTGCGCCAAGTTTGGTTGAAATTGGCACAGTAGTTCTTGAGAAGATGTTGAAAATGCGAAAAGTTTACGGACAGACAGACAGACAGACGGACAGATGGACAGACAAAATGTGATCAGAAAAGCTCACTTGAGCTTTCAGCTCAGGTGAGCTAAAATTCATTTTCCCCCTTGATATTCTGTTCATCATTGATCCCTTTTTGTCACAGTATAGTCATTTTACATATTGAGCATCACAGTTCTCAAGAATATCTAAATCAAATGGAATATAAATCTACATAAGACTTGTGAATCCCAAGGATTGTCCAGTAGCCAAAGTCTAAACAATTTTAAAGAATCAAAAATAAGTCAAAATGCTTGCATATAAGTTAAACCATATATTATACCATTTGAATTTTGGTGCATTTAAAATGTTTTCCTTTGTAAAATTGGAACCTCCCCCCCCCTTCACCCCAAGTGGCTCCATCCTGCTCCAAAAAAATATGATTTTGACACATTTAAATCTACACTATCTAAGGGAGCTTTCACTAATGTTGCACCTTTTCTAAGAATTAAAATGTTTTTTTTCAGAAAAAGATTTTGAAGGTTGCTTTCACTTATGTTGCACCTTTTCTAAGAAAATGGTTTTTTTTCAGAAAAAGATTTTTCTCAATATATTCCATTGTAAAGATTTAACCGGTCCCCATTGCGCCCCTACCCTACCCCCAGGGATCATAATTTGACTAAACTTGAATCTACACTATCTGAGGATGCTTCCACACAAGATGCAGCTTTTCTGGCCAAATGGTTTTTGAGAAGAAGATTTTTAAAGATTAACTCTATGAACTCCTATGTAAAACTTCAACCCCCCCCCCCCCCCATTGTGGCCCCACCTTATCCCCAGGGACCATGATTGAATAAACTTTATCTACACTATCTGAGGATGCTTCCACACAAGTTGCAGCTTTTCTGGCCAAATGGTTTTTGAGAAGAAGATTTTTAAAGATTAACTTTATATACTCGTTTGTAAAACTTTGACCTCCCCATTGTGGCCCCACCATGATTTGAACAAACTTGAATCTACACTATCTGAGGAAGCTTCCACACAAGTTTCAGCTTTTCTGGCCTAATGGTTTTTGAGAAGAAGATTTTTTTAAAATATCACAAAATTTTCAATATATCCTAATTATTTCCCCTTTATTTTAACAAACATGAATCCCCTTTACCCAATGATGCTTTGTGCCAAATTTGGCTGAAATTGACCGAGTGGTTCAGGAGAAGAAGTCAAAAATGTAAAAAGTTTACGGACAGACAGATGGACAGATGGACAGATGGACAGACAGACGGACAGGGTGAAACCAATATACCCCCTAAACTTCATTTGCGGGGGCATAATTATCGAAAGTACCAGCACACTAAGACAACAATTTTCATAACAGAGGTCTGTTTTTTTCTGGAATGGGTCACTCTACTTATTTAACAAAATAACTTTTATAACCTCATGATAAAATTATCTTGTAAAACCTTATTTTTTTTAAAAGAGCATCCACAGAACCATTTTAAAACTATGCTTAATTTACCTTTTTGATTCTCATCCACTGTGCTCAAAAAATTTTTTAAATTGGTTTTCACTGAATTCTTCAAATCCACATCCCCTTTTGGATCAGATCCAAATCCTATACAAAGAAAAAAAAATGAATATGTTTAATTGTTGTTAAATGATCAAGCTGTAAATTCTGTTATAAACTGTACATCGTACAGTTCTCATTAGAAAATTTTAAAACTTTACTAAAGAAAGAAATTCTTTACAAAATACAGGTTTTGGCATGTGCAATATTGTGACAACACAATAGAGACACAATAGAGCCAATATATAACGATACATCGAGAACCATATTTTAATGGTTATTATCTTGAAAAATATTAGTTTTTAATATAGACATATTACTGAATAATAAAATAATTATAGCCTTTTTACATCCCTATATAGTTGTTTTTACATGATTTTATCAATCTTATGAGAATAATTCAACCTCAGACTTGACCTCCTCTGTTGACATACTCTCATTTTTTTTGCTTACTTGTGGGAATGTTAATTTGTGGATGCGTCGGTTTTCAGTTTCAATGACAAAAGTTACCTTTTTGGAATTTGTTTTCATCGACGATGTTAATTCATGGGGAGTATCTACCGACGAATACCACAAAAATTGAGCCACCACAAATTCTAATGATTCCACAGTATATTATTCACATGTAAAAATGCAACCCCCCCCCACTATGGCCTCACCCTTCTCCTGGGGTTCCTGATTTTCACAACATTGAATAAACACAACCTGAGGATGCTTCCAGACAAGTTTCAGCTTTCCTGGCCAAATGGTTCTTGCGAAAAAGATTTTTACAGATTTACTCTATACATCCCTATGTAAAAATTCAACTTCCCATTGTGGCTCCACCCTACCTTTGGGAGTCATGTTTTTTACAACCTTGAATTTTCACTACCTGAGGATGCTTAGATATAAGTTTCAGAAATTTAATTAAAAAAATTAAATTCTTATGTAAAAATTTGACCCCCATTGTTGCCCCACCCTACCCCCGAGGGTCATGATTTTCACAACCTTGAATTTACGCCAGCTAAAGATGCTTCCACATAAGTTTCATCTTTCCTTGCCAAATGGTTCTTGAGAAGAAGATTTTTACAGATTTACTCTATATATTCATATGTAAAAATACATAGTCATGGGTCATGATTTTCACAACTTTGAATCTACACTTCCCTAGAAAGCTTCTATACAAGTTTCAGCTTTCCT
The DNA here is from genome assembly GCF_902806645.1 of Magallana gigas. NCBI lineage: Eukaryota > Metazoa > Mollusca > Bivalvia > Ostreida > Ostreidae > Magallana > Magallana gigas. Next base: position 21,039,909 of record NC_047567.1, on the reverse strand, counting down.
GGCTGATTGCTTTCTGAGAAGAAGATTTTTAAAGATTTACTCTATACATCTTATGTAAAAAGTTGACCCCCCAATGTGGCCCCACCCTATCCCCGAGGGTCATGATTTTCACAACTTTGAATCTACACTTCCCAGAATGCTTCTATACAAATTTCAGCTTTCCTGATTGCTTTCTGACAAGAAGATTTTGGAACATTTCTCAAAATTTTTCAATAATTCCTAATTATCTCACTTTGCAAAAGGCGTAGACCTTGGTTTTCACAATTTTGAATCCCCCTAGTCTGAGAATGGTCTGTGCCAAGTTTGGTTAAAATTGGTCCAGTGGTTCTGGAGAAGATGTTGAAAATGTGAGAAGTTTACAGACAGATGGACAGACAGACAACAGACAAAATTTTATTAGGATACTGTGGAATCATTAGATTTCGTGGTGGCTCAATTTTCGTGGAACTCGTGGCTACCTCTCATCCACGAATATACACCCCCATGAACTAATAAACTAGGGCGATGAAGTCATAATCCTTTTGTATGTATACGAAAATTTATGAAATTACGTCCCCTCGAACCTGTAAAATTTAAGCAATCCACGAAAATTGGCCCAAACAAATTTTAATGATTCCACAGTAGCTCACTTGAGCTTTCAGCTAAGGTGAGCTAACAAAAACTTTAACCAAATCTGGATGTTGAGGGTATAGAATAAGCTCCCCCCCCCTCCCCCGACTTAAGTAAGCTAAAAATGTACCAGCATCCAATTCTCTCAAACTTGGAAAAGCAGAGGTATCCTTTTTCGAATTGTCCAAAGCGACCCTGCAATGCTCATCTCCAACTAAAAGGAAAATCAAATTTCAATAACATCAGAAATAAATTAATACTTAAAAGTGTTATATTGACTCCTATACATAATTGATATTGTAACCCTACTGTAGATTTTTTTTTAAATTGATCAATGCAATTATGTCTTACAAATGTTATATTCAAAATAAAGTTTAATAACATTTTCCAAAGAATGTAAATGAATGCTTTACAATGTAAAAATATTAAAAAAATATGTAGAATTTTTCTTATTCATTTTAATTTTAATACTTTGCATGAATCAGATTCATTTCACTGTAACAAGGTTTAAAGGTGCCGTCACACAATGCAATTTTTCATCAAATTTCAAATTGACTTGCTCAGGCAAGTCAATTGGAGTTGATTGCTGATACGTTTAATAATGATCCCTGGGCTAATACTGAAGCCCCAAGAATATATGATTAATGTAAAGGAAAAGTCATTATGACATCTCAATTCATGCCAGAAAGTCAATAAAAAATCTGATTGTATCAGATTTCACACTTTGCTTTTGACTTTTGCCTTTGGAATTAGGTACCGTAGTCACATGGTACAATTTTAATCAAAAATGAATCAGATGAGAATATCAGATGAAATATTGTTTGACAGCACCTTCAAAATTACAAATCCCTGCACTTACATCGATCGGGTCCATTTGATGTACTTATAGGAGTGATGAGGTCATGCCATTCATCTCCATTCATTTTGATGTTCTCCTCTGTAATGAGATTCACATGAATCAAAAACCAAACAATGGTAAAAGCTTATTTCCTTATATCATGAGATCTGATTGGTTAACAAGCCAGGTGTACCATATTTTTCGGAATTTAGGTCGACACTTTTTTTCCCTGGCATGTGAACTTCGCCTATTCATCGCATCGCCCTATTTATGTGTTTTTTTGTTGTTTTTTTAAAATCTAATATCGAAATTCAATTAAACCTCCAATAAAATCAGGAGAGTTTACTACAATACCGCTTGAATATCAAAGCAAAAATCGTTTGAATTTCTATCAAATTGAATATACTGTAGAAGTATATATCATAACAACATTAAATGTGAATAAATTTATTAGGGTCTTCCGTCTTCAGCGGAAGACCCTACTATTATTCTATTGTTTCTTTTTCACTTTTCTTCTTATTATTTTTATTCTTTTTTTGTCTTACAAATTTTATGCAGTCGATTTCTTGAAGATGGCTCATTCGATTTTCTTCAAATTTTAAGGGTTGATGTGTCGGCATCTGAAGTTTACACCCCTGTTTCAATTTTTAGATAATCACTTCCGGTCAGAAGTTATCGTCCGTTTACGATTTTTAAAAGTCAATTTTGTCGGCTAGAGATCCAAAAAACGAATAAAGATATAGGGCTGAAATTTTCAGTGAAGATAGCCATCAATTGTACCTTTTGCAACATGGTCATAAAAACGTTCGCCGTCACTTCCGGTCGTCATGGGAAGGAAAGATTAAAAATCGATTTTTTCAGCTTTTTGCATTTTATATATTTTTCAAACGGGTTGATAGAGACTCTTTTACTGATTAAGAATATGTAATTTGTTTTAAAATCGATTGATGCATTCCCGAGATATTAAGCATCGAAGTCCTGAAGCAAGAGTCCGATTAGCTCAGTCAGTAGAGTAGTGGACATGTCACAGACGACCCGGGTTCAAGCCCCGGCTGCCGAAATTTTTCTTCCTTATTTTTTGCGCTGATTAACAATTGAGTCTAAAAGTGAAAGATTTTATCTCATTTACTCAAAAATCGGACGGAACACCAACTCGTTGCTCGCAACAAGAACGGTCTATTTTCTTCTTACATTCTTACTTCGATCGCTAAGACTGAAACATCTTTCAATCATTAAAACGTGCTGTCCATGTTCCTACAATAAACAGGAAATCGATTTTTTTTTCCTGTATATTCAAAAAAACAAAAAACTCTCGATGAAACTAAACCAGGTGTCTCTGAAATCAGTCTGGGTACTAGGGCCTACTTTGTTTATACACAGTTGAACTCTCGGCACGTGCTACTCATGCCCGCAGGCTTTGAGAGGTTGACCCATGTGTTATACACACAGTAAAAAGTCACACAGAGGTGTGAACGATTATCAGGATTATGAACATATTGTTTAAGCCATATACGGTAGGATATATCCAACAAGAGGCCAAGGGGCCACATCGCTCACCTGAGCAACAATTGCCTTAATTCTGAGCAAATTAGCATTACAGTATCAAAATATCTTAACAACTAAGTACAGTAGATCTTGCTAAAAAAAATTGAAAATCTGCCCATTTTTATCCACCTCTTTTTTTTGGGTAAATACCAAGCCCCTTTTTTTGTACCTGTTAGAAGATTTTTCTATATTCCTACATCCCCCCCCCCCCCCCTCCATTTCATGGCCCCACTTTTCTCTAGGGAATCATGGTTTCATCAAACTTAAATCTGCATTACCTGTGCTTTCACACTAAGTACCGAGTTTTGGACCAAAAACTTTCCCAGAATATTTTTAAAGATTTTCTCTATATATCCCTATGTAAAAATTCAAACCGCCATCACGCCCCCCCCCCCCCCCATTACTAGGGACTGTGATTTTGCAAACTTGAATTTACACTACCCGAGGATGCCTCTACACAAGTTTAATCTTTTCTGGCCAAAAAGTCTTTAAAAAGAAGATTTTTAAAGATTTTCTCTATATATTCCTATCTAAAAATTCATCCCCCATTGTGGCCTCACCATACCCCTGGACTATTATTTAAACAAACTTGAATCTATACGGTCTGGGGATGCTTCCACTCAAATTTGGGCTTTCCTGGCCTAATAGTTTTGAGAAGAACATTTTTAAAGATTTTCTTTATATATTAAAATTTATCCCCCATTGTGGCCCAGCCCTAACCCCAGGGACCATGATTTGAACAAACTTGAATCTACATAATCTGAGGATGGTAACAGCCAATTTGAGCTTTCTTGGCCAAATAGTTTTTAAAGATTTTCTCTATATATTCCTGTATAAAAATTTATCCCCCCATTGTGGCCCCACCCTACCCCTGGGGACCATGATTTGAACATACTTGAATCTACACTAACTGAGGATGTTTCCACTCAAATTTGAGCTTTGCTGGCCTAATAATTTTTGAGAAGAAGATTTTTAAAGATTTTCTCTATATATTCCTATGTAAAACTAGATCCCCCATTGAGGCCCCACCCTACCCCCGGGGACTATGATTTGAACAAACTTGAATCTACACTATCTGAGGATGTTTCCACTCAAATTTGAGCTTTCCTGTATAATAGTTTTTGAGAAAAAGATTTTTAAAGATTTTCTCTATATATTCCTATCTTAAACTTGATCCCCCCATTGTGGCCCCACTCTACCCCCAGGGACTATGATTTGAACAAACTTGAATCTACACTACCTGAGGATGCTTCCATTTTAATTTGAGCTTTTCTGGCCTAATAGATTTTGAGAAGAAGATTTTTAAAGACTTTCTCTATATATTCCTAAGTAAAACTTGATCCCCCCATTGCGGCTCCACCCTACCCCCAGGGACCATGAATTTAACAAACTTGAATCTACACTATCTAAGGTTGCTCCCATTTTAATTTGAGCTTTTCTGGCCTGATAGTTTTTGAGAAGAAGATTTTTAAAGATTTTCTCTATATATTCCTATGTAAAACTTGATCCCCCTCTTGTGGCCCCTCCCTACCCCCCGGGGACATGATTTGAACAAACTTGAATTTACGCTACCTGATGATGCCTCCATACAAGTTTAAGCTTTACAGGCCAAATAGTGTTTGAGAAGAAGATGTTTGAAAAATACCAACAAATTTTCAATAATTCTCAATTATCTCCCCTTTAAAGAGGGTGTGGCCCTTCATTTGAACAAACTTGAATCCCCTTCACCAAGTGGTGCTTTGTGCCAAATTTGGTTGAAATCTGCCCAGTGGTTCTTGAGAAGAAGATGAAAATGTGAAAAGTTTACAACGACGACAATGACAGACAACGGACAAATTGTGATCAGAAAAGCTCACTTGAGCCTTTGGCTCAGGTGAGCTAAAAATCGTTGAGAATAATTGCAATGACGATAGATGGACAGCAACAGAAGCGGGTGAAATGAAATCTCCCGTGAACTAATTCACATGTTACTTTAGACTCAATCAACAACAAAGACACAAGGTTGCATTTATTGTGCTACTGTATTCATGCTCCAGGCTAACACCAGTTTGTACACATGGCAGGGAAGTGATAAACAAACGATCTTAAATTAATTCGGCTGTAGTGAATAAATTGGTTTGAAAAATTTGATGCAATTTCAGACATTTTCCTACAAAGTGTAAATTTATGGAATGCATTTTATTTCCGGTTTGTTTAAAACTGTAAAATACTAAGATAAAAGGCTACTATAGTAATGTGATTAGTTTAAACCATTTATTCATTCAAATTAGTGGTAATTTTTCGACCAATTCTTCAAAGTCGACCTATTTATACTTTTTTTCTATTTTTTATGCTAAAAACGGACTACTTCGCCCTATAAACAGTATCGACCTAATTTTCGAAAAATACGGTAAATTTCCGTACCACCTACTTAAGCCAGGTGTAAATACAATGTGAAGTCACAATGCAATTCTTGTTTACAAGTTCACCTAAAGATCTTTGGGCAAAATAATGAAACATTAAATAAAGTAAATGATTATATAATTTGTCAAAATGCCTATTCCCTAATATTCTATTGGTATAAATAATTTACTTTCAGCACAATTTCAATTAATACTAATTGATTTTCAAGTTACAAAGCACTGGTAAAACAAGCTCAACAGTATAGAATATGTCACAAAACCTTTTGACACTTGCAGGCTCTGCTCCCTTGTGCCAAAAGGCTCTGTGATGCACTGTATATATAACTTAACAAACAGAGGACTTCAATAAAAATGATCAAAAACAATTAATACTGTAAAACATCTAATAAATGGAAATAAAGAAATAATACAAGCTATACCCTTTTCGAAGGTATAATGATCGTTCTCCAGTTTTAAATAGAGCTGCTTTCTATCTTTTCCACTCATCCTATTCTTTCCACTGAGTTGAACGGGTGATGCCTTCAACAGTTGAGTAGTGGTGGAGCCATTGTAGTAAATGTACTTAGATACATGAATACACAAATCGTATTTGTCTGCCGCTGCTTGGACCAAAGGGTCAGTCGCATATTCTCCATCTCTCTTGTGATTTCTAGTAAGAAATAAATTGAAGCAAAATAATTACATGATTATTTTCATCAGATCATTCATCTAAGTACACAAATTTATTTGATACTTGATCAAAATAAAAGAAACTTTTTTTTTCAAAAATGGAAGGAATTTTTATCACTAGTGGGACAAACTGATGTTCATAATTTTGTTGTTGCTCTAGATGACACACTCACTCTACATAATCATCATATTCGTCTTGCGTTTCAATGAGTTGTTTGTATCGTTTTTCTTTCTCTCCTTTTCTTTGCTTTTCATCGTTCGACATATATTCCACTACTTTCTTCCTTATGTTGCCAAAATACTTTTGGTCTCTATACAAATATAGTGACAGGCATCTAAAAAAGCAATTCCCGTCTCCTCCAATGTCTGTAAAAGAACTTTTGTCATTACAACCATGCAGACCCTTCATAGCACGTACACCTCACCACAAATTTTCTTAAAGGAAATTTAAAAAAAACAAAGCCAAAGCTAACCTTCACATAACTACTTTCAGTCTCGACGAATCTCGCTGAGATTAAACTACTGTAGAACATAATGAACAGCAATGTACAGTAAAATTTGTTTAAAGCATCTGCGAATTCCTAAGGACAATTTAATTTACTTAGCTATATTTGCAATTCATTGTTATCGCATAATGAATAAATAATTATAATAAGCATAGCCAAATTGTTCCACCTGTAAATTATTTCTTTTCACATGACCACCATCATTGTTTATTTATTTAGAAAAATAAATAAAAATACATTTTTTGAAAACTTTTAAAAATTTGAATTAAAAATTGAACAAGAGGCCAATTGGCCTTAACGGTCACCTGAGTAGCATACATCCCATACACAAACTTGTCACGGATCCTCATATATGCATCTAATTAATTAGGTTTCATACTAGAGTAGAAAAATTATAAATTTGTAATGACGACCACATTTCAAAAAGAACTTTGAAACCTATAATTTTGGTGAAAAACTAAGATCTGGTCTACAAAATCATGAATTCAATTTTCCTTTCAGGTGTGTGGGAGTAAAGAAGATACTTTTTTAACTTTATATGCATTTACATCTATACATCCATTTTGGCCCTGTCCTAGAGTCAAAACCCATCCTTGAGGGGACATGAAAATTAAAATTTCAGTAGAGGACTTCCTGGTAAACATAATTATTAGTCAGTTTTTTTAATACAGGTGTGAGAGAATAGAGAAGAAAATTATATGCATTAACACTATATTGCCATATCCCCCCCCCCCCCTTCATGTCCTGAACCCCTGACCAAGGGGCCATGAATTTCACAATTTATGTAAAGGAGATTGTGGATATCATAACCATGTATTCAGTTTTTGCCCACATGTGTGGAAGTAGAGAAGAAGATTTTTTAAGATTTAAAACTGTTTTACTATATGGCCATATTGGCCCCACCCTAGAGCCTGAACACCTAACAAAGGGGTCATGAATTTCACAATTTTAGTAGAGGCCCTCATGGACATCTTAACCATGTATTCAGTATTTTGCTCACATGTGTGGTAGTAGAGAGGAAGATTTTTAAGATTTAAAACAGTTTTACTATATGGCCACATTGCCCCCCCCCCCCCCCCCCCCCCCCACTAGAGCCTGAACACCTAACAAAGGGGTCATGAATTTTACAATTTTGGTAGAGGGCCTCATGGACATCATAACCATGCATTTAGTTTTTAACAAATATATATGGAAGTAGAGAAGAAAATTTTCTAAGATTTAATACATTTTTACTATTTGGCCACATTGGCCCCACCCTAGAGCCTGAACCCCTGACCCAGGGGTCATGAATTTCACAATTTTGATAGAGGGCCTCATGGACATCCTAATCATGCATTTAGTTTTTAACAAATATATATGGGAGTAGAGAGGAAGATTTTTAAGATTTAAAACAGTTTTACTATTTGGCCATATTGGCCCCACCCTAGATCCTGAACCCCTGACCCAGGGGTCATAAATTTAACAATTTAGGTAGAGGGCTTCAGAGACATCATAATCATGCATTTAGTTTTTTAAAAATATATATGGTAGTAAAGAAGAAGATTTTCTAAGATTTCATACATTTTTACTATATGGCCATATTGGCCCCACCCTAGAGCCAGAACCCCTGACCCTGGGGCCATAAATTTCACAATTTTGGTAGAGGGCTTCATGGACATCATAACCATGCAACTGGTTTTTTCCTCACATGCGTGGGAGTAGAGAAGAAGATTTTTGAAAATTTGGCTTTTTTTGCATATTTGGCCCCGCCCATGGCACCCCAAGGGTGGTAGAGCCATGAATTTCACAACTTAGATTTTTCTTACCATAAAGATGCTTCACACCAAAAATGGTAACGATTGGCCTGGTAGTTTTCAAGAAGAAGTTAAAAATGTAAAATTGTTAACGCACGACGCACGACGCACAGACGCACGACGACGGACGAAGACCAATTGCAATAGGTCACCTGAGTGACTCAGGTGACCTAAAAATATGAATGAAAATAAATGTATTCAAACAATCATGTCAATCCATATTAACAATTTTAAAAAAATTGTTCGAAAAGATGTATATTTCGCTATTTTTCACCTCTACAGGACTCAAAAGTAGTTTGCTAAATAAAAAAGAGTTTCTTATAATGGTAAAATTATAACAAGAATTTGTTAAGAATTTTACAGTGATGACTCTTCAAAACTTCGTTATTTCCGAGATTTCCCAATTTCCAACTTCACACTAAACAATATTTACTGTACAATATTTTAAAATACACCAAATAATTTAATAAAGGAGCTTAACTTCGGAAAAAACCTCATATAAAAACTTTCAACAAATATACATAATTATCTATACTTTTGTTTTTAACAACAACGAGAGTCAGATTTAACAGCAGTAAAATAAAATCTAAAGTACGGATCCGATTCACTAGTCTTCATATCAAGTTGAGCCCTGGCATGTGTTGTTTTTTGTGATGTTTAAGGTGGAATAACACATCATCACTAAATGGCTGACTTCTGATCAAAAGACATTTTGTTATATTAAAAGAATTTAATATTTTATTGATGGCAACAAGTTACTTACTCAATAGCCAAATGGATAAAGTGTCTGAATTGTGATCCGTACATCCCGTCAGTATGAATCCCGCAGGGGCTTTTGTAAAATGTTACTTACTGATAAGAAGAGAATTTTTCAGATATTCATTTTTTATGCCCAAACTGCACATTTTTCACTTATTTGACATATGTACAGTTTATTTATCATTATATTTTTCATATTATGAAAGATACAAATAAATGATAAATAAACTGTAGATATGTCAAATAAGTGAAAAATGTGCTAATGAAACAATTTACTGTTAATTTAAGTGACTTTTTCCAGGTGTGTTATTCTCTGTAAGAAGTATTCATAGTTGTTTAACATGTTTAAAGATTTTAATTGGATTTGATGGTTCTATGGGGTTGAGTGTACGCATGCAGAACAGGTAGTTTACCTCTATCCATGTATTAGGAATTTATAGTCATTCGAGGCTTCGCTGCTTAACATGCAACAGACACAACCCCCCCCTTCCCGTCCCTCCACTTTACTGTAAGAAAAATTTTTCTTTTAAAAAATACAATATTATATGTCTGTCTACGTACCTTGCCCATACCCATTTTTATAAATTTGTCTATGGGAAGCCATGGTTCACTTTCTGTAGTCAACCTACAAGAAAATCAATGGATACTCTAAATTGTAACAGAAATCTCAATGTCCTAAACATACTTCAATCAATTATAAAATAAAAATAATAAATACAACTAGTTTACAACTTGACATCTAAAAGATAATATTCTCTGTATTTATAATGGAACATTCTGTATATTTGTCACATTAATTGACTGGCCCATTTTTGGGGAAATAACATGGCCCTGACATAAGAACAAATGCAGTTTCACAGGTTCTCCTGCTCTTGCATTCATCTTGCGTTCACCTTGTGTTTATTGTAAACTTTGTGCTTATGTTTATGCTCTTTTCGCACTCTGTTTGCGTACTGCATGTTTATCAACTGCTTACCAAATTCAATTCAGCGATGTTCATGCAGGTAGGCGGTAGAGAGGATACGTTAGGCCGCCCTACATCATATTCATGAATATTCACTTTTTTACTTTCGTTTTGAATTCCACGTGCTCGTAAACAACTGGGAAAATTAAAATTCCAAGGATTTTAAACTCAGATACCCTTAGCTAACGTTTCTGTAATTAAAGTGATTTTAATCTACTCTCTCTTTTTTGGTTGAGTCAGTAAATATAATTACAGAGGGTTCCGCTTAATCTGATAGTCTGTTTGTCAGGCAAAAATTATCAGATTAACCGATTATTAGATTAACCAATTTAGCGTTTTTGTGGTATTTAATTTTGGTATAGAAAAAAATACAACTTGTTTCAATACATAATTTATCAACAAACAGATATAATCTGTTTCTCAATAGTTTATAATGAAATAATTTACCTTGCATTAGCAATGAAATAGCATTTTAGTCGTTATTTTGTTTGTAAATGCTCAAAAGAAAATGTTTCCCTTTTTCACTGTTCATTACGATGGTTTCAGAGTGGCGGCCATTTTAACAGGAAGTGATAAGGGCTAACTGTCTAAACATTCCCTCTTTTCACCTGGGCAATTTATTTTAATTCTTTTTCTGGTACAGTAGAATGCTCTTAAATAATCAATTATGCATGATAACAAATTATTTGAATTTTATTCATTAAGTTTTCTACCCCGATGTAAAATTGAGAGTAATCAGAATTTCCTCGATGTCACATGTTCCCAAGCACTTTTGATTCAGAAATAACATGTTTAAATAATGCTTAATGGTGCAAGCCTAGCATGAAATTAACACAGGCAATTAGTAAATGAAAAAACAGTAAAATGTGTACACAGGTAAGGCCTAAAAAAAAAATAGGTTTGTTTCCGCTTTCCCGACCGACCCTAACTTAAACCCGCCGACCCAAAATTTTTTTTCGAGTTTTTTCATAAATTTCCGTTTTTATCCGTTTTTTGTTAAAATTTCATTTTATCCGATTTAAAAATTTATTGTGTCCTCCAAATTTAAGTCGTAAAAACGCTTATAGAACTTATTGAGATGTCATCAGTGTTGTGTAGATGTTTGTTATTTACAAATGGCAGCACATGTCGTGCCAGTTGAGCTCGAGAAATGTTCCCACCAGCCGGGGAAAAAGTTCATCACATCATTTAAACAATGACAACAAATACTTGTTTTTTTTTATCTTACCCAGTTTAATAGATAAATGGTTTAATATGCACAATTGAACAGATGGAGAGGGAAAAAAAAAAGATTAAAAAAAAAAAAAGCCAACCGACCGACCCTAATTTTTTTCAGCCTGAAAGCGGAAACAAACCTATTTTTTTTTTAGGCCTAAGGTCAGTCCTGTATGCGGTCATCCGGAACAACTATCGATGTCGGTAGCTTTCATCTTACGAAGAAGTGAGCCACCCGTGTGTGTTTAAGTGAAACTAATGCCCTGTAAAGAGTTACTGTGTACACAAAAGGGGTGTCAACTAATAAAACAAAGGAATATAGAGATGTTAGAGGGTGGGCTGAACTATCGATGTCGGTATCTTTCATCTATCGACCAGCTGACCATCTGTGTGCGTTGAGCTGTGACTAATCCCCTGAAGCACCATTATTTGCAAGTTTTAGGCACGTGCCAAGCTGTTTACACAGTGAGAGGTTATACACGAGGTGTGGACATGGTGGAAGAGATGTGTAAACGTTAACTGAGATTTGATCGGCCGACAGAAATCGTATCAGATTAACCGAAAATGACATTTTTTTTCAATCAGATTATCAGTAGAAATTACAAAGGCTTATATAGCAAATGGATCGGTGTTCTGATTTTATATCAGATTAACCGAATTATCACATTAACCGCGATCAGATTAAGTGGAACCCTCTGTACTTTAAAATATTGTTTTAAATATTTGATATCTTTGAAACGCAATTGATCTAATTGTGTTAAATTTACAGAAAAGTAATCTTTGTATAAAGTAATGAAACAAATAGAGAGATCTTTTTTTAATTTTGGTAACCAAAATTTCTCAGTAATACGCAATGATTACCTATAAAAGGAGTATCATTGATTATTTCCGGCCATTTTCTACAAGTAATCAAGTTTGCATCAGCCAAAATTTCATAAAATTATACAAATATCAAGTGTGTAGGTGTGAGTAGGGATGGGGAGATTCAGCGTATTTTGATAAAAACAAAGTCTTTCTTTGACTAACAACGAATGCATTCCTATTCCTAAAAATACATGTCTGCAGTGGGTTTTTTATTTTTGGTTACTTATTGTTCATGAATATTTATTAGGATAACATAAGGCGGTCTAGCGGATCCTTTCTTACAGCTTACCCGTTCATGCAGACACCATTCACTCTGCGTTTACTCATTGCTCGCTCACCATTCACTCACAGTTCACTCGCTATTCAAGTTGGAAAGAAGAATGTTTCAGAGACTGTATTACCTGCAGGTCTGTAGTGTTACAGGGCCATCTCTTGAATAAATGTTGAGTGAAATAAGTGGTATGAAGGTTTGATAAGGGTGCAGGTATGCAACGCAGGCGTTGTAGCCCTGCCTCCCAAGGAGTATCATTACAGCTAGTTAGGAAAGTGAGAGAGAGCGAACACGACTCGAGTCTATCATTTGTAAATTAAAATCTGTATTTGTCATTTGTTAAATTGTGCCTGATAGAATTCTGAGAGATGAAAGTGATCGAGCAGTTGAGTTATTGGTGAGTCTGCGGAGTGACTCCGAGTGAGAGATAATTGGTAGGGTCTTACCCAGAAACACTTGGGAGACAGGGGAGAATGAGTTTGGATGTTTTAAAAAGAGTGGGGACACATTTTGATATTATATACCGGTGTTTCATGTATATTGTGTAATTTGTGTTCGTTGTAAATATGTAAATAAACTTGTAAATATAAACAATAGTTATTAATCAGTGCTGGTGACAGGGAGGACCCCCGTCACAGTCACTCCTGTTCTGAAATATTTACAACTTATTAGAGAATTGAAAATTTCACCATGTTACTCCCATAACTGTCAGAATTCATGCTTCAAGATCATATTAAAGCAATTTCAGATCTAAGTCAAAATTTCAACTGGTCATAAAATAATGGTTTATCATAAAATGACGATGGAAATTTGTAATTGACAACAGTATATCAAGACACTTTTAATAGCATTTCAATTTTATCAGTGTTTTCAATCAAGAGACAGTTTACAATTTTTGAATTAAGTCCAAGTTTGCTTCATGAACCTGGGTCCGGGTGTTTATGGTTAATGTATCCCCCAGTTAACCCAAACTCCGTCACCATAAGCAGAAAACATTCCGCATTTCTCTGCAAATTATTTTTTGCGATTTTCATCATTTGCAATCACTAAATATAACCTGAAACGTTATAATTTATAAAATTATTAATGAAAATATTTTTATTATTATTCAAATAAGCCCTCTGAATATGGCGTTTATCACACGTGCTATCATAACTTATGAACCTAACTCCGTCACCCACATGATCTATGATACGCCAGGGAATGAAGATACAGTAACAATTTAGTTTAAACTCAACTTGTATCTAGGCCAAGTTAAAATAAGTAAAATCGGTGTATACAATTTAAATAGTATATCATTTCATCAAAGTGAAATGATTGCCAGAATAAAAAAAATGGGCCCTTGTAACAAAAATCACAATGACCTTTTCAAAATGTATGGATGCCGTTTGATTTCTGTCCTTACATATTTCAGATACATGTGTATCATATCAATAATGAGTATATTAATGATTTATTTATATTATTTATTTATTACAATTTTAATAAATGTAGCATATTCTAAATACCGACATACCGTATATATCTGTAACCCTGTATAAGGGCATTATAAGGCAATAATTACGGCATGAGCGATTTGACGTTATCATCAAGTGTAGTGCATAAACGACACTGCGGACTGAAAAAATGTATTAATAACCTTAATAAAAAATAAATTACACGTGAAATGTTTCATCTTGACTTCTCTTAAAATGACTGACCACGGTAAATAATCAAATAGGCTCACATGTCAGAAATATCGTTATTTTACTGCACTCGTGAAAAGGTGTTAGCTGATTTCACGCATTTATTGTTACATAAAATGAACAAGGTGTAATTTTGTTATGTTTGAACAGATGTTTGAACACACTCTTAAATTTAAGCGTTGTAAATTGTTGACATTTGATTGAAGATTTTTGACATGCAAAAAATGACATCATAATCGCACTTGATTTCAAACAGCGAGGAGTTTCCAGAAAGTGACGGAGTTAGGGTAGTGACGGAGTTAGGGGGCTATGCGATATATAGTATCATGACGTGACGTCACATTTTCTGTGCGATACGATTACCCCAATTTGACGGGAGTCTCTTCCGAATCTCAGACCAGTGCCACACAAAATGATTCGGGAAATCTTGCCCCAACTTCGGCTGGTTCTTACGATAGAAATCTTGAATTGAATCAACTGCCCGCTTCGACTTTTTACTTTGAACAATCTAGCTATTAACTCCCTATCAAATCTTAATCGTAAGAACCGACCGAAGTTGGGGCACTGAGTGGCACTGGTCTGAGATTCTGATATTTCAGTCTCGACGAACCTCACTGAGATTAAACAACTGAATTTGATCGCTAACGTTAATATACTTACCGTAGATCTCCGTTAGTATATACGTCCCTGGTCACAGACTCTACACTTAACACTTGACTTCTAGACAGAAACTCAGTCAGAAACTCTTCCGCCATCCGCCCATCGTCGGGTAGTCTCGCTTATCCCAGATTCTCGCTCTCGAGACTTGCACGGATGCGGATGGGTGCACATATCATGCATATGGTTACCCCAATTGCCCAAAAAATCCAAATGGCTATAACTAGGCCTACATTCACGTGTCAAAAGTATGTATTTTTTTTTCTTTTCATGTTTTCCCCTATATATTTCATTGAAAATAACAGTCCGTTTAAAAGGTTTTCTGGTGAGTTTTTTTGGTTTTTTTTTTTTTGTTTTGTTTTGTTTTTTTTTTTTTTTTTTGGGGGGGGGGGGTCAGATTTTAAAGAAATTAATACTGATAACTGTTGCATGTACATGTAGGATCTCTCCCACAACAAGCTGTAACAACAGGCCTATCCATAGATAATTTTCCCATGACATGGTAGTGATGAGAAACGTCAACTGTAAAAAAAAAAAAATTAAGTTAAGTGCAGGCACGTAGCATCGGGGGGGGGGGGGGGGGGGGGGCAGGGGGGGGGCCTGCCCCCCCCCCCCAATTTTTCTCGCACCAAATAATTTTCTTAAATTTACATAGTAAAAATTGAAGTATCATGGAGTCCCCCCCCCCCCCCCCCCCCCCCCCCCCCACACACTTTTTTGGTAGTACGTAAAAAATTGGAATAGAAATGAGAGAAATCGAAGTTAGAAATCTAGCCCCCCCACCCCCCCCCCCCCCCACCCCCACGGATTAGGATTTTGAAGATTTTTGGAAACTGCCTTTTCCTTTTTTTTTTTTTTTTTTGGCTTGTCAAGATTTTTCAAATTCGATGCTACGTGCCTGAAGTGATACATGTATGTATTGCAAAGCTTCCTATTTCTATAACGTTAAAAGATAATACTTCTATTGGACATGTACCAAGATATGCTTGTCTCGATTTTTTTCTGTACCATTATAGATCAAGATGGAGGAAATAAGACCGAAAGCACTGGACAACCAGGCAGTCCCAAGCACCCCACCCACCCCACCCCATGACCAGGTCTAAATGAAAAGGTCATGTGGCATAGTGAAAAAATTAAAAATGTTGACTCTCAATTTCATGAGATTAAAAAAGTTTTGTTGAATATTTCATAGGGTGCTGGGATGAAAGTGTACTGTCAGTAATTGTATAAGCATAGTTTGTATTCTTAATTTTTTTTCATTACCATTTTGATTTTGATTTTTTTTTGGTTCGTTTTATGTTCACAAAAATTTGATTTTAATTTTTTTCATAACCATTTTGAGATTTTTTTTGTTCACAATTACTTGTTTTTTTCTCCCCAGGTACATGTATTTGCTTTTCACATTTTTTTTATCACATTTTATTCAAGACAATATATATTGAGATCATACCAATTACTGTACCATCTTCGCTAGCCAAGGGTTTGCGATCCACTCTGCTCCTCTACAGTACAACGTTGTATAGGAACAGAGTGGATCGTAAACCCTTAGCCAGCGAAGATGACCAATTACTGGAAGATCAGTCATTTGATCACCCTTTAGTGTTATAACAAAATGCTCTGGTTTACATTTTTAGCCTTTTCTAAAACATTGATTCATTTACTCTTATCTTATCCAAATTTAAAAACAGAAAACCTTTTCTAAAATCAAAGGCCTGAAGGGCCACAATGGCGTCGAGTTAAAGTTAATTTGAAGAATAAAAACCTTAATATTTTTTTATAAAGTCAAAATAATCTCCACTATTACAAAAATGCATATTTTTTTATATGTGTTATTTATGGTTCTCCTTCATTGATCAAATGTACACTTAGGTATACTGTAGATTAAAAAAAAATCCTTAAAACAAAGTATGATTCTGTAACTCTGAGTTGGGCGGTTGATTTAACAAAAATGAAATTTAATGTAGATTTTATGCAGTCAACTAAAATTATAGAATTATTAAAATTAAGTGTGATTTTTTTTTCATATTTTCAAAAATCATTCTGATTTGGTTATTGACCATTCATTTAGAAATTGGTATCAATTATACTTACTTTTTAAAAACAAATATAAAGACAAATTTATACATTAGTCAACTTTAAAAAAAAAAAAATTTAATTATTTTTTTTTTATCACATAACTAATTAAATTACAATTCATTACAAATTGACTCACCTGATTCTTATAAAGTTTTGAAAGAAAATTAAAATCTAAGTTTAGAAATATCTTGGGAGTTAACAAATTTTTATATTTTTTTTCTCTATTCATATAGAATTAAATATTAAAATTATGATTGTGTTTAATTCTATATATTGTATACTGCTGATAAACACTCTGTCTCTTATTATCAATTTGATTTAAAATTCACATGGGTCAAAATGACACGGGCCGAAAAGATCAGGGGTAGATAAAAGAAAGCACCCATTCACGTTGTTTACAAAGTGAAAGTAGGTCACTAGTTGGTTAAAATAACTTTTGGTTGTAGATATACTTATAGCTCGCTGTAGGAAGTTTTATTGCTAAAAGATCAAACATTTGTGCATTGTCAATATTCGATATGAATACAAAATAATTTGTTTTGCAGGCTGGTATATTTCATAACCAAGTTGAGTATGTAGGCCTAACTATCGCATGTGTCTCGGTGCAAATGTATTCATCCGCTAAAACCCAGACATACTGTTTACAATAAAATATGAACATTTTCAAAGACATCAACTATTTCGTATCTGCCAACTTGTTTTGTTGACGTACAGTTCTGCTCGAAATTGAAGTATGTCAGCTATTTATCTTCAAACACATAAGAAAACTTTGCACTCATTTGAGTTGTTTGGCTCCTTAAAATCGGCAACTTCCGGACGTACGATCCCTAGATGGCTTTCGAGCTTCGCTCGACGCCATAAAAATTAGAAACTGTGGCAATTTATCATGAACTATATGTAAAACATGTACTATGTATTGTAAAACGCCTTCAATAGTCTATAATAAAGAAAGATAACTCTTGCTGATTGAAGCAATTTTTGTTACAAACCTACATTCTGAACTAAAGGCAGCGCTAAATACAGGGTTTGACACTAAGGCACATCCGACCGACTTTGTCTAGTAAACGATAGGTCCGGTCGTGTGAAAAAAAAGTATGCACATACCTTTTCTGTAATATTAATATCAATAGAAGTAAAAGCACTTTTTTCTAACAGGCTTAAATTCTACAAACCGTAATTAATAAGTACAATTAACCCAAGGGCTAACCTAGAAGATTGGGGAAATACTTTTTGATCGGTAACTCGCCGGACGAAAAATCTAAGTCGCCCTGTACACGGAGTTCATATAATCGTGTAAATTAACCCCAAGAGCAATAAAATGATAATTATTTAATTCTAAAGACGTCTTCACAGACTCAGTTTATGCCTCTTGTGATTAATTAATTAATTAATCTAGTCTGTCTTATCTCTAGGGGTTATAAATACGGGTGATGCAACCACATGCTGTACAAAACGATGTTTATTACTTCAAGGCTAGTGTTGATATATATAGGATCTCTCACGATTTGCGATGGTATATGATTTTTATCCAATGAGTTGTGTGTTTTCTATCCCCGAGCCTTGGCGAGGGGATAGAGAACACACGAGTTGGATAAAAATCATATACCATCGCAAATCATGAGAGATTCTTTTTATCACATGTTTTACCAAGTATTTTGTTAATCCCAACTTTTTCTGTAAAAATTGTGATTGTGAGCCGCACAACACATTATTTACAACACGTCAACAACGTTACGCATGGAAAAAAAAGTTCCTTGAAGTTTAACAAACAGACATTCATTTTCGATATTTTTAAAGAAACTAAACTGGATAATTTTCTTTTAATTTTTAGAATTTGTTTTATTTTTCAACCATAATGACTTGTTTCTAATCTAATTTAAATTATTAAAGTTTAATTCTGTGTCTATCATCATAATTGTTATGTCATTGTCAAGTAATGAAATACTCTCTGATTTCTCAAACTACTTAAATCATTAAAATGATTAAAACCATTGAGCCCTGTTAATCTTCAGTCATCAGCCCAGGAGAGATATCATATTTACTCCCATATGACATCAAAAAGTACAAGTAAAAAAAATTTAATTTATCGCACATGGTGTTTTTTTATTAAATAAACTATTTAATAAAATATGAACAAGTCTTTCTTAATAACAAATTAGATTTCTTCACAAAATATATCAATAAGAAATATAGAATAGTTTTTTTTCTAAAAAAAAATTGAAATAGTACAAAATACATATAAAATGTTAACAGATCAAAAGGTACATAATAATTCAATATAAAAAGTAAAAAGATATAAAATACAATTTTTCTTCAGTCATGTAACATTTAGAAAACCTACGTGTCAGTTAAATATTTTTTCCACTTTAATTATCATTAAAGATATAACGCACAATTTTAATCAGTTTTGTCCTTTTTGTTATCATTATTATTGTTATTATTTTTACTTTTATTATTTTTATAATTATTAAGAATATTTGATATATATGCAATTGCTGCTCTTAACAAAAAAATCATAAATTCAACATTTAAATTACCCATCATGCTACAATATTTAAAGATCTTACACATGTCAGACCTTTTAAAGTGACGGGATTTCACTTTTTTAACAAAACACATACAGTATGCAAAAATAGCACCAAAAAGGGCTAAAAAACTAACAGATAAAGTTATAATAGGTCCCTGGATGGGATAGCGCCTAACAAAGTTCTCTACTTCAGAGAAATTTTTCTCTCCTGTCTTGATGTACGATACAGCGGACTGGCAGTAAAACTTGTTTTTCGATATCAAACTGTAATCAATATGCTCATGAGATAACATTTCTTTAAGCCTGCGCTGCATTGCCGCAATCTGTGATTCGTTGACGGGAAAATCCGCACACGCAATGAACACACCTTTCTGAAAGTCCAACAAAGAGTCGTGTCCAGTTGTAAAACTCACCCTGAGGATTTCAAAACAAATCCTAAATGGCCAAGTCAAAGTCAACTGTATGATGTTCAGGCCTTCCATCAAGACTTCCCAAATCATGAAGTAGTGATGGTATTCGTGACCGAGTTTCGTTCTCCGCACTTTACATTCCGTTCCACATTTAACCTGTCCTGTTTGGCATAACTCCCTCAAATGCTCCATATCTCTGCATCTAGTAAACTGACAACAACAAAAAACTGAGGTTATTTAGAATTTCTAATATTAATCCATATATTCGTTGAATACATACATATCAATAAACTGACAAAAACAAAAAACTGAGGTTATATAAAAAAATTTAATATTAATCCATACACTTGTTAATATATATACACATCAATTTTAAAGGATTCATTGTTGATTGATCAAAAAAATTAAATTACTGGTAAAGTTTAATATCAAGTCACATATTCCTGATAGGATCATTGATCCCTTACTTTTCTATCCACTAAAATTGATGTCCAAAAATATTAAAAAGATTACAGCAATTGTGAACAAGGGGTATTAATTCATGCGTATATTGATCCCTAACAAAATATCGTGCAAGAAAATAAAATATATATCAGATGTCAACTTTGATGGTAAAAGCAGATTTAGGACTTAATTATCCTCATTACCATTATTAATGTTTTGAAAAAAATAATTCTTAAACAATTTCACCTTTTGTTTTGGGGTCTTCTCTTCAGCTATACTTATTTCTCTGATATCTTCACAGACTTCATTGATATCTGAAAGAACGCAGTATAATATATTGCTAATAAAAATATAAACTCAATCTGCATGCAATACTGTAAATTCTTTATTTTATGTGAGTCCTTAATTCTGCTTTTCCTCCGTTTTGTATCAAATCAGAGAAATATGAAATTGCCAGCGCCAAACTTTTGTTGTGAGTTTCGTAAAATTATCAAATGTCATAAAATTAAAAGCAAAATTTCAATAAAATTCAGTTAGGGAGGCAAGATCATGCATATCAATTCCTCATATTTCATTACTAGGAATTTACAGTTTAATCACATGTTTGTCTCAATTAAGACAATAAAATATTATCCATTTAGGAAATTGATAGATATAAAACTATGATGTCAAAATTGATTTTTATACACTAGCTACTACTGAAATAGCCGTCAGAGATTTGGCATCAAAAAGTCTATAAAATAGGGATTTTCTCTAACAAATAGGATTAAAACATGATAAAGAGGATCTCTAATAATTTGTGATGGTGCTAATTAATTGCTCATTGTGTGTTTTCAATCCCCTAAACCAGGCTTGAGATCAGAATACACACTACTTGCTGGATATCTAAAAATCATAATACATGTAATACCATAACAAATCATGAAAGGTCCTACATGTATATTACTATAGTGCTTCTTCTAGATAGATTTAGAACCATTTTAACAAAAGTTTGGACTTTGGGTAGTTGTGTCAAACAGCAATGTGACGTAGGCCTGTCTATTTCATTGTAGGCCACTCAGCCATTGCTCTTTGAAATCAATGAGATTTGTCTGGCTTTTGAGCTAAAACTACGCAACCGGTGTATATATCACTTGAAACCAGCGTCATTTTCAACTTGTTTTGACGCAAGAAATAGATAGTTATGTCCTACTGAAAGTCCAAGGCCTTGTGAAAATGTTTCTAATTGATTGTTTAGCTTACCATCAACAGGTTCATCCTCTGCTGTATCAATCCAACAAAACTGGTTTTTAAGATCTTCATCTGCAAGAAATATCAGACACAGGTGGGTTTTACAATTGTCATTGAATTTGATGAATACCGTATACAGGGATCATGAAAATTACAATTTTGGAAGAAGGCTTTATAGCCTATCTGAATATGCAGTCAGTTTCAATTTACATCCAGGTACGTTAGTTTCAGTAGAGGTAAAGAAAAAGATAAAAACATTATTTGCATGTATATTTAACACTATATGACATTTTGCCCCACCAGTCAAAACACTACATTGGGTGACACAAAATTTATGGGTTTTTATAGTCTTTCTAAATATGCAGTCAGTTTCTATTTAGTGCCACTACAAGTAAAAAAGTAATATACATTTACACTAGAGTAGATACACATATATATATTCGTTGGGTTAAAATTTGGTTGTTTTTAAACCAAATAAAATTCTGTTGGAATTTCATTTCCTCATATCGTAATTTCTTCAATGTATAAACTCTGTATTTATTAATACTCAGATTAAAAATTTGTCATGGATTTAATTTCGTTGATTACTACTACCAACGAAAATATCAAAATTAAATCCTGAACAAATATTTCAGCTTCTTAGTATATGATCGTTTTGTTGCATTATCAACAACCCATTCTCTTAATATTTATTGATTTTGTAATTTATCTGTAAACATTGCCAGTCTCCATTCTAGCCTTTACTGAATTCCCCGCCCCTCGTTTCAGCTCCCCCATTCAATCTTGCCCCCTCCCAATTCCCATCCCAAAGGAACATAATTCTCTTGCAACCAGCTTGGTTACCATGGCTTGAATGATGATACGTAAGGAAACTGACAAAAGTCGCGAGAGGAACACCAAACTTTGGCATCAGAAAACACACCTACGGTACTTGTCAAAGATGAATACTAACATTCCCAAGATTTTTGTTTTTATTTAATTAAATAACTGTTTACACGGTTATTTTTGCCTCATATTAATTTTCCCCCCTCTACACTTGCAAAGAGTTTCGCCCCATCTTGAAATCACCCAGACACAGTTGTGTTTAAAGGGGGATAATCTGAAATTTTGTTATATGCCCAGTATTAAATTCAAGGAGATTGAAAAGGTAGAAAATAAAAAGGGCTTCTGTTTACAATAAACGGAGGCAAATATTCCCCCATTTACAGTATCAAGTGTTTTGTTGTTGTTTTCTTTTTTTTTTACCTTTTTGATTCTCAAGCTCTCTCTCCTGAACTTCTGTGACAGTATTGATTGTCTTTTTCTTTGCTAGATCTTTAAAACCTATCCAAAATGCAAAAAAATATATATATAATTATATATATATATACATACAAGTAGAAGCCTTATAAAGGCATTATTCCTTCTTTTAACATTACAAAGAAATATCAGTTCATCCGAACATGAGCTGGTTTACTACCATCAACACTTTCGTCATTCTTTTCCCTTGATTCCTCAATTCCAACAGTCTCTGGAAGAATATTACTCCTGCTGCTGTCCAAATAATCTACGTCGTCTTCATCTACAAAGTATTCACTTCCACTGAGTTATTTTTATTGTCCTCTAATTATTAAAGTACCTCTTCAAAAAATTGACAGTGTTCATGCCATATTTCCTCTTCAATGCTTGTATATTGAATTTAAACCTCCGTGAATCAATAGAGAAAGCTTTTGAAAATTGTTTACATGTTATGAAATATATTTTACACTTCAAATAAATACTATTTCTGATCATTACAATTTGAAATTGGATATCATTCTTATGGTAGGTATAATTGCAATACTGTAAACCCATTTTTATTCAAGCATGAGAATTTTTAATAAAGTTTGCGAGAACCTTGTCATTGCTAACATGCGCGGATCCAGAAAATTTTTCCAGGGGGGGTCCGAAGGATAATTGTGTTTGCCAAGGGGGGGTCCGAGGCATATTTTCGCGATAATTTTACTATGTAAATTTAATAAATTTTCATTTTCCAGGGGGGGTCGGGACCCCCCCGACCCCCCCTCTAGATCCGCGCATGGCTAATATTTCTTGCAATGAATCAGCCCTTAAAAATGTCTCTGGTATTCTTTTTTCCAGATAAATTATATCTTGCTGGTGAAAATCAAAGTTGCGGTGAACGAGTTTAACTCCAGTAGACCAAAAAATAAAATTGTCGCTAATAAAAATTGGTTTACAATCTCTAGTTCAAATGTATGAGCTATCTAAGTCTCAAACTTACAGTCAATTTGGCGTTCATTCTTCCTTGGATATGTCACAGGAAGCTTGCTTTCCAGATCTTCCACTGCAAAAAAACAGTAGAAAATAGTTGTCTTACAGAGGTTGACATTAGTTTTCATTGTGCATGTTTTTGTGTTAATAGAGAATTTACTAATATGATTTGATAACCTTTTATCATTTGATGTTGGGAAGTCAATTTTATAATAACCATATAAGGCTATATATATATGATAAATTATAAGAAATAAAAAGTATAAGGGGGTCTGGAGGTCTAGCTTCTAGCAAGTTTGTGTTTGAAATGCAAAAATAGCCGGGTAATTACGTCACTTTAGGTGGGGGAATTCCCCGCCCCTGGGCATTAGAGACAACCCTGGATGATGCTTCATAACAATAGCTTTATTTACAAGGTAATCGGGTGTACTGGGGCTTAAATCTTTGGTAAACATAATGAAAAATCATGTTATTAAGTCAATTTATATGTAATATGAGTAACAAAATTTGGGGTTTTTATCCGTTTTTGACAAATGAAATATATCTGAAATGTTAAAAGTCTCTAAATAAAACAACCTGAAACAAGCTCTTGACCTCTTTTTTTAAAATGATGTCAGATTTACCGGTAATGTAGGTATCAGGATTACTTTTTGCACTGATTTAATGTAGAATGTCAAGAAATAGTTCCAATTTTTAACAGAATTCCTTTAAAGGCGTAAAGTTCGAGAAAAAGATTTTACTAATCAATTATGACATCATAATGGTTAAATATAGCACGAAAAAAAGAGACTCTGAAATCATTTACTAGATCTTGACCTTAATTTGCTATCAAGCATTGTTTTTTGCAAGAAAATTAATCCTTTCTCTGTGCTTGTTTTCACAATTCAAAACATTTGTTGAAGAGAAGATCTAGAAGGTATATTCATCACACCCAGAATATAGATAAAATTATTAACATGCATTACATCACTTTTTAAAGCCCTGGGGTAAAAGTTTGGTAGTCTCTCTCCATCGTTTTGGCTATGCAGAAAGTTTGTATCTTAAATGTTTTGAAAGAACAGAAGTCTTTAAAGTGAAAAGTACATTAAATCTTTGTTTCATATTAAATGTATTCCTGCATACTGCATACTGTAAAATCATGTATATTTGTGAGTACCACCTCTCCTCGACTTAACATCCCCAAAGAATAATGAAACAAAAGTTTTTATTCAAATTCATTGTACAAAGAAGCAAATTGAAACCCTTATTGATACTTTAAAATGCTGACAATTAATATATCAAAATTGGCTCTCATAAATTTAAACCAATCAACAGCATTATTCACCATTGATTTGTAAATGTTCACTTACTGTTGAATGGGTCCATTCCTACATTGTTTGATTCATCATCTTTCACAGTCTTTGGAAGACCAACAGTCTTGCTGTAGTCCAAAACATCAAGGCTATCTTCATCTACAAATGTAATAAGATCAACATTAGATTTTCTGCATGATATCAAGGGGTAAAAAGTAAGAATAATTTTTATTACAAACAATTAATCCAATAGGAACAAGAGATGTTTGTGAAACACTTATGCCCCCTCCCTTGGAAACATCCATAGAGAAAATGAACGCAATCTGCACATAATTGGAATTTTTCTACGTCCAAGGGGCATAACTCTGTAGAAAATTGCACAATCGTACCCAATATCAAACTTGACCTAGATATTATCATAATTAATCTGTATACCAAATTTCATTTCAATATTTTCATCCTCTTTAAAGAAAATGAATGGAAACTGCAAATAACTGGAATTTTTCTATGTCCAAGGGCCAAAAATTGCTCAATCGTACCCATTATTTAACTTGACCTAGATATTATCATAAATAATCGGTACTCCAAATATCATTACAATATGTTTATCCTCTGCGAAGAAAATGAACAGAAACTGTTCGTGGACCGACCGACCGACCAACAGACAGACGGACAGCAGCAAAGCAATATGCCCTCCCTTCTTCGAAGAAAGGCATAATTATAGGGGCTATGTATTCTATGTATCATCCCCCCACCTTTTACATTAAGATAGACTAGACCAAGTACATGTAGTTCTAAGAGAAAATATTCCAATTTCAAGGCTGACAAAAAAAGATGGCTAAAGAGGTCAACCATGCAAGTTAAAATTAACTTGAATATATACCATAGCTGGGATTTAAGGCTAAAAGAAAGTTATAATTTAATTCTTAGGCCCAAAGTTTTAAAGGAGCTCTGGTATTTTGTTTTTATTTAGTACATGTATATATTTTCAAAGGGGAATAAATAATTTTTGTATCTTAACTTATTACTAAGTTACTGTAAACCAACTTTTATTTACGAAAAAATTATTTTGCAATTTCTTAGAGATAAACTATTTCACAACGACTAATTTTCACGAATAAGCCACATCCAGACCTGTGTTGTTTTTTACAACCATACGACAAGGACTAGTACACGCCGAGAAATATTCTTGAACACAAGGCTCTTACTAACCTTGCAAAATTATCTCACTCTCATATAAAAGTTGGTTTACGTCAGTTCAATATGGCAATAATATAAACCAATGTGGCAGCATGTGGTCTGGTACCCAAGAACCCAAACATTAATTTGTTTTGGCCTTAAAAAGATGTCTACTTACATGGCTCAGCTCCATATTGTTTTCCAAAGTCTATAACGACTGGCATCTCAACAAAGTCACCTGAAGGCACAGAGTCTGTTTGACAATCTGTTAATTTGAAAGAAAAATAGTTAGGAAATAAAAGTCTACACTGTAAATTCCTCATTTTACACTGTTTAGTACATGTACTTAATTCTGCAATTCCTCTGTGTGTATCAAATCCCAAGAATATAAAATCGCAAGCATCAATTTTTTTGTCATTATTTCATATAGTTCAAATCTTTCTGAAAAATAAATACGAGATTTTAAAATCTGCAAGGGTTGCTCCGCAAGATTTTACAGGGATATTAATTCCTTGCATTTAATAAGGAATCTGCAGTTACGTTCATATATGGACAAGAGAAATATGCTCATAAGAAGCAAAATAAACCAAATACAGAAGTGGCTACCATGTTCGATGCAGGTGTAGTGAGAATTCTCCAATCTTAAGTGGAGCAGTCTGCTGCTATCATGTTGCAGTTGTTCAGAGGTTGCCCTTACGAGTTGACTGACTCCAGAGTTTCCATATGAACTGACGTAAATATTGAAACCATACAAGTCGGCAGCTGCTTGAATGATTGGTTCATCAGCCCACTCTCCACTATTCCTGTGGAGCCTGGAAAGGAAATATGCATTGTAAATACAATATAACTGTAGATTCCTTTTATTGCTAGAGTATTTAAATATGTGATTCAGTGACAAAGTATGAGAAAATAAAATTGTGAATGAATAGCTTAATTAGGGGTGCAACGATACACTTGCCTCACGATACGATACGTATCACGATACAGACCTTATGATACAATACGTACCGTGATACTTTTGATGTGCTTTTAAAAAATAACAAATAAACAATTACGCATGTTTTGGTATTGTTTAATCTCTAAACTTTTAGTTACATAATTTTTTTCCACATATTTTTCCTAATCAGCTGTATAAATATCAGAATGTCAACATGATCTGCATAAGGTAAAAATCTAATGTTGACGTCAATATCGTTATTTCAACACTGACAACAATCAAATTATTTATGCTCTTATTATAGATGTACAGAATTTTCTAAAGGCAAAATATTTAATGACTAGGGTGACGTTTAATTTTAATTTCATTTTTGCACATCTAGGAATGTGGCATTAATTTCTTGCGACAACAGAAAAAAGCGTTGATAATGCCGTTTTATACGAGGTGCAATACGCATGTCGTTTGTTTGTAGGAAAACGTCGTCAAAATAGTGCTTGCAATGGGAACTTTGTTAACCAATTTCATTTATCCTACAAAAAATGTTACCATATGATTTTTGGGATGCACTGTAGCAGGGGACAAAATTAAATAATGCGAAGCACGTTTTTCAACACCGGATGCCATTTTGAAAATATAATTTTCAAACCGATTCGGACGGATCAAAATTTTCCGGATCGAAATACAGAACCGCGGTAAAGCCTACAGTATCGTGACATTGAACCGTAGCATGTTTTTACTGTGATATACCGTTTCACGGTTTATCGTTGCACCCTTAAGCTTAATTATTCTTTAATTAGTTTTATTCAATTCACATGTTCGATTTTAAAATCCACATAGTGTGCTTCTCGCGATTTTACACAGATAGTTAAAAATCTAAGTTTTATAGAAATATCGTTAGGAGAAAAACGAACTCCATTAATATTATCATCGTATAAAGGCTGGACAAACAATATCTGTAAAGAGTAGAATATTCTACTAGGCTTTGAATTTATTAAAAAAAATAATAATAAATTTGTTTTCCAGGTCAAATCAAGGGTGTACAGGGATTTATTTGGAGGTGTATCCATACACACTTAGCCCTGAGGTCTCACGGTGCATGCAATGTAATCCCAGGGATATCCCCATACGCCCTTAATCAAATCTTTAACAAATGATATTGTATTAACAAAATAATGTTATTATAGATTCCTTATTTAACATGTTTATAATGCAAATACTAAATTCCACTATCCTTGAATATATATGAGTTTGTATCACGAATCTCACAGAATATAAAATCGTGAACACCAGAACTTTATCTTAATTTCTCAAAGTTCACGATCATCTGTAAAACCACATGATTTTATAATCTGATTTAATTTGGATATATTATATAAATAGTGCCTGTTTGGGAGGGTAACAGTTGAAATTGACACCCCGAGAAATCCATTGTCAACCGACGCGAAGCGGAGGTTGACAATGGTTTTCGAGGGGTGTCAATTTCAACTGTTATCCTCCCAAACAGGCACTATTAATTTTGTTATACTGAATGTCTTAATTTTTAAGAAAATTTTACTGCTTTTATATAGGAATAACGTTAATTCTACAGCGAACCATAATTTTCGCGCATGTAACATTTTTTAATGTTGCCCGTTGCTAAGTGCGTTGCTAATGCTGAGGGTAATAGAAAATATTATTAACTGCGTCTTAACCAATCAGATATCAGTATTTAACATGAAAGTATAACAATATAAAATACCTTAAGTAATCCTCGTAAATTTGGCGCGTGTTATGCATCAATCGACCGTAACGACGCGACCTTTCTTCATTTTCCGCCTCAGACTCACAACCGCCACCAGACATATACCGAATCATGTTCTCCCTTATTGTACTGTGTTCATTTTGGTGTCCATGAAGATAAACTGACAAGCACCTGTAGAAACAGTTGCCATCTCCCACAATCTCTGTAAAACAAAGTTTCAATTGGATAATCAGTTATCATTATCACCGTATGTGTGTACATATAAAATTATAAAGAGTTGTTTCAGTTTTTAATACAATCACTGGGTTAAGTGTTTTCATAATCATATATGAATTAGACATCCACTTGAGGCACAGAAATAAAAAAACCCAGTGTTATTGGTCTGATAGATTAGAAGGAATGCGATACAAAACAGAGTTCTCCATGTCAGCTTAGGTTACTTCCCTTTCCATAGACACATATTACAGTTTGGTGCTATTTTTTCTATTCTTTTTTTTTATATATATTTTTTTAAACAATTTTTTGCATTAAATAAAAATGTTCTGACGTGCAATTTGATGTTTGAAGTTAATTTATTTACATGTATTTGTTTTTCAATAGTTATTTCACAAATTGTCTTGAATAAAAACACATGTATTCATTTAATACCGGGTGATGGGGAGTTTACTCTTCAGACTTGCGAATCTCGTTGGTTTAATTTAACATTTGATAGGTAATAATCATCCTTATCCCTTTCATTCAGATGAGCTTCATAAACAATAAAATCCAAGATGTTTTCTTAAAATCTGCAAGATGGCAATATCGGACATTTTTTTATTAATTACAATAATTAATTTATTATAGCTTAAGGATGTCTTCGGAAAATCTGTCAGTTATCAGTTTAGTTTCATGCGCAGATCTAGAGGGGGGATGGGAGGTCCCAACCCCCAACCCCCGGAAAATGAAAATTAATCAAATTTACATAGTAAAATTATCACAACAAATATGCCTAGGACCCCCCCCCCCCCCCCCAGCAAAAACAATTATCCTTCTGACCCTGGAATAATTTTATCAACTCACCTTTCCCAGTTGGTATTTCCTGGATGTACTTTTTATCTTTCATAGCATTCGTGTAATTCATTGAATGGAGAAGAATCACAATAAATAAAAAGAGTCGTCTTTCAAGTGCCATGGTGATGAGAAGTCTTAATTAACCTAAAAGAAAACAATATGGTTTAGGTACATTTAATTAATCGAGATAGATTTCCTCCAGGTTATAACTAGTTTTTCCTTTTTTATCCTATTTTTTGACTCATCAAAATAATATGATACATATAAAGATCTCTTTTGAAACAAATTGTTTAGTTGTCTTGATATATCATATCCGCCACCAAAGGGGACACCCATCGTTGCAAACCATAGAGCCAATAAGTACGATCGTCTCCCATCTGGCCATGGAAGTTAAGTGGTTGCATGAGATAAGAATATCAAATAATTTATCAAAATATTGACCAATGCAAGTAAAGCATAGTTAGAGATTTAAGCTACACTGGCAGATATGAATAATGGATTAGTGGAAGATCAACTAGTCATTTTTTTAAAGTTAAAGGATTAACTCTATTGTTATTTTGTCATACACTGCATGCAAACTTACTTGCTCGTCCCTCAATGAAAGGTGTTCATATAGAAAATTATGTTGGGAGGGACTTAATATGGTCGTATAAGGCAGAGAGTCACTTGATTCAGATAGTCGCTATGGCAGTCTATAAACTGTATAATTATGTAAATCTAGTTCAACTTGTGAAGTCAGGAAACATGCAGGAAATAACAAAGCTTAAAGTCAAGTGATAAATTCCTTTTTTACTGGGTTTTTCTGATTTAGATAGTTAATGTCAGGTCATTGACAAGTGTTATGCATTATAACATTCAAAAGTAGTTTCCATCCATTAATATCTATAATAATACTCTTAAACCCATCTGCATTATAAAGACTTAATTTTTTTTTAAATCAATGTCTTAAAAGATTACAGATTTACTGTAAAAGAACATTTGACCATCTTTGATTTAGAGACACAAATTCCAAAAAATCTAATATTATTTATGGATATTTTACTCAAACACAATAATATTTTAATCGTAAAATCACTATATTCTTTCATAGTGCGCATGCATAAACTCTGAAAACAGAGTCCAAATTGCTTGCATAAATTCACTTCCGTTTACTTTGTTTAGGGAGTCCGACTTCACTGATCACTGTGACAGTACTGTAGCCAAAACTGGTATTTCTACACTACTGGTGTGCGACCAGTTATTGCCGAGTACCATTTCTCACCAGTACATTGTGACGTACGTCATTTTATCAACACATGAAATTAAAGACGAAAAATGACGTCACAATGTACTGGCGGGAAATGGTACTCGGCGAGAACTGGTCGCACACCAGTATAGATGTAATAATTCAAGCACTTGATGAGTTATAGACCTTGCACAATTATATTCTTCATTACAAAAACTGGAATCATTCTGACAAATTAAACAGGCAGTCTGTTGAAACTGACATGGTACCATCATCATCTTATGGCCTAGCTGAACCCCCTGACTTAGTTGGCCCCATAGACCATGTAAAGACACTATAGTCTGTCCCAAGATATTTTTGCTGCATATTTTCTTAAATTATTCAATATTTATAAATACCTCTTAGTTCAGACGATGTTCATTCAATAGTATGAAAAAATCCCAAGATTTCCCCTTTGAAACGCCCCCTCTAGCTTGTCGGGTATCAGTACACGGCTAAAAATAAAGAGTCTACGAGGTTTTTCCATTACCAAGGAGATGAAGACGCCCGGATGATAACGTTGAAAAATTGCGCGAGGGGTCCCGAGTATTTCCGAATGGAGAAAAGATGTCAACATTACCCATTATAAATCTCCGTAGGAAATCTGTTTTCGTTCCTGTGAATTTTTACGAGGGAAAAATGATAATGTGTGAATGAAGTTATCTTGGGAATTTTCCCTTCCATCGATTTTAATTGCACTTCAGTCACAGGTATGTGTATTTTTATTAAAAATCGTTCAAATATGCAGCAAAAATATCTTGGGACAGACTATAAATGTTTCACACAGTGCGCCAAATGTATAATAAACAATAGCATGTTTAATGCAATAAAACTATTGTTTTTAGTGGTTTTTAGTAATATATAACCTAAAGGTGTAAAAAATTGCATGTGGGTCATTTTAACAGCGGGTCGCTTCCCCCAATAGTCCAAATCAATCTGCATAAATCAATTAATGATTAAAGTTCTACAAACCTGCACGACTCGGTAAATGTGTAAAATAATGTGACATTGGAACAGGTTTATTTTGAGGAAATCTTATATTTGTTAACATTACATTACACAAATATATACGAATTTTAATCCTTTAAAATAAAATGATATAATTTAACAGTTTAATATAGGTACTGCAGTATAGTTGTCGTTTTACTAATTGATAATGTAAAAAATCAATATAACAAGCAAGAAGATTTAAGGAATCAATAACTTACCAACAGTACCAGAGGTCCACATGAAAACTATCGCTTTTGGACAATTAAACTGAACAACAGAATGCACTCTTCTCCTGGGTGTATTTGTTTGCTACATTTTGTACCTCCAGAACTGTTCAAGGATATCTACAGCGTCTACTTGCTAATGAATATGATCAATATCTACCGGAGATCTCCACGCTACAATTTATTTTACCCGAGCTTTCTCATAGCTTGGAGAAGTGGAAAATGGATGAGGGGATCCGATTGATGGTTTTTTTTAACCAGGTTGATTCGCCCCCCCCCCCCCCCCCCCCATCTGATTGTGATAGCGATATATATTGTTATATATCATTTATATTTATCTTGATCTAGTATGGGCAGGGGTAAAATAAGCGTTTTTAAAAACTGTTCAAAGAATTCCTGTACAGAAAAACAATTCAGAAAAAAACACTATGACATGCATATGGCAGGCCAAACTCACAAAAACGAGCTAAACATAGTCACTGGCGGATTTAAGGGGGGGGGGGGTCGTGGAGGGCGCACGCCCCCCCCCCCCCCCCTGAAATTTTCAAAGTATGCATGACTGTAGATGATTTGATAAATTTTACTCAGAAAAGTTAGCATTTTGTGTTTCACTTTATTTATAATTATGCCTGACTCAATGTTACACCTCGATCATTGATACACCAGCTGTGCTATGCTGAATGTAATTCTGCTGCTCTATAAACATCTAAAAACATCTGATCCTAATGCATGTTGACAGGTTCTGATAACAAACTAATTAAATTGTGTTTAAAACGAGCAGTGTTGGTCATTTCATTATGTTGGCTACATCAAATTTCCCAGGGCCCTGAAATTGGGGCTTCGACCAAGAATCGACTGGAACTCCCAAAAGTTTTGTTTCAAGTGTAGACTGCGCTGTCATTTCCCTATTGCGATGCAAGCAAAAAATTCTGAATATTTTTAAAAAAGCTGGTCGAAGGTAAATAATTGCATTTAAAACCAGATGGTCTATGTGCAATCATTAATTAATTACTGTATATTTTTTGAAATTTTCTTCTAGGTAAATAGACTATTTTAATATAAGAATACTGAAGATTTGATGCATCAGATATTCTTACAGCTAATAGGGGGGTCGGATACCCTAACGTCATTAGAATGTTGTAACTTTGATAACCTGGTTAATTTTAGGAGTTCATAAATGCCAAAAATATTTTGTTTTTAATCCAATACATATATTAGGTATAAGTAACAATATGTGTCAAATTGTTATATATATGTTATAGGCTTTTGTGTAAAGGAAGTAAGCACCATGGGGAAATAGTAGATGGCAGACGTCTGGTGATTAAAAGAAGTGAAAACCTTATCTTGTTTGTTTATTTTTATTGCTTATTTCATCTTTTAAAAGTGTACATAACTAAAAAAAAATACCACTATTTTGACCCTGGTTTTACCTTCAAAGTACACGATAACCCAGGAGCTTCCGGGGGCTTCGCCCCCTGGGCCCCCACCAGGGCTTTGCCCTGGACCCACAGGGGGCCTCAATAATTTTATCCACGCCCTCCCCCCTAACAACAAATCCTGTATCCACCCCTGATAGTTTCGCATTTAATAAATTGGGCTTATCGACTGTTAACTTTAGTTTACGAACCGCAAACTATAGTTAACGATTCGTCAACAATAGATTTTGCTGATAAATATGTAGACTCACATCTGTAAACTATAATTTACATTGATTTCGTTAACTATAGCAGGGACGTATAAACTATAGGGATCAGAATTAAACCCTTGACTTGGGAAGATGTCCTCCGCATATATCTCCTATCGGAGTGGTGCCAAAGGGTGACAACTCTGGTTAGAGATTAATAACACACTTCTCATTTGCTACATTCAATAGCGTAATTTTTTTCATAGACCCAGAGGAAAGCTCAGTTAAATATACATCTTTTGACTCGGTTTTACAGATGATTGCTAAAATTGGTCAGGGGGCATTTATAGGAAAATACGATATAAATTCAGCTTTTCGACTTTTGCCAATATGTCCAGGGGATTTTGACCTACTAGGTTTTATGTTAGATGATATGTACTACATTGATAAGTGTTTACCAATTGGGCGTTCTGTGTCATGTAACGTCTTTGAAGATTTAAACTGGTTGTCAATACAAAAATCTCATGTAGACACAATAGACCACAGTGCCTATATGGACGAATTTATATTTGCGGGTCACAATGCTTCTGTCTGTAAGGACACCATGTCTACATTTCATACATGCAGTAATCGTCACGATCTAGGGGTACCTTTAGCTGAGGATAAAACTGTAGGTCCTACCACTTGCTTAACATTTTTAGGTTTGGAAATCGACACTATTGAAATGTTAGTTAGAGTACCTCATCCAAAATGTGTTGAACTCCAAAATCATTTAAAACAATTGTTTCCACTCAAAAAAACTCACACTTAAGCAGTTGCAATCAGTGCTGGGAAAACTTAATTTCTTTACAAGGGCAATTCGGCCAGGCCGTGCATTTGTTTGGCGCCTGTATGACGCCACCATCGATGTCACGCAACCACATCATTACCTAAGAGTTACTCAGTCAATGCGGGAGGACATTTTTATGTGGTGTAGGTTTTTTGAGGGTTTTAACGGTGTGGTTTATTTCTTAGAAGAAGAATGGTATTCAGATCAAAATCTCAATTTGTTCACCAATAGCTCAGGGTCTGCTCAACTAGGATGAGGGGCGTATTTGAATGGGGAGTGGTGTTTCTTTAGTTGGCCCAAAAATTGGAAATATATCAATGGGCATCACGACATGACCCTATTTGAGTTTATCCCTGTGGTTTTATCTGTCATCATTTGTGGCAACAAATTAGCCAACAAAAAAAATTACATTTTACATAGACAATCAGGCTTTGGTTGCAGTTTTGAACAAACTAACCTCTAAATCTGAGCTTGTCATGCTATTATTTAGAGCATTTGTCTTACAATGCATGCGACACAACATTTTATTTCGTGCAGAATATTTTTCAAACAAATCTAATAATATTGCCGATGCCATTTCTCGTAAACAGTGGACCAGGCTGCACCAAACGCAAGGAGGGACCCCGAACCCATCCCCCAGTCATTTCACAACATTATTTCAAGTTTGAATTTGATTGGCTGTTAGAAGCTGCAATATCCGATAACACACAGGGTTCAAAATGTCGGTTTACTGTCATATCAAAAAGAAGATGGGGGAATAAGATGGCGCAAATGCCCATTCGGTTTAGTAGTGAAATACAATTTTGAATTTATTTTTCCCCAATTAAATCTATTCAAATAAATTATAATAAAACTTTGCAAAAGCAAAATTTCTAACTATAGTCAGTTTTCAATGTATTTAACAAAAAATAAGACAAAAAAATATTGTCGGAAATTTTGGTGGTATCGAACACGTAACATAAAAACCCTAGATATATAAGGTTAGCTTATGTCAGGTACTCTAACCACTGAGCCATTTCAGACACAACAAAGTGGGCTATTTAAATAATATGTGTGACTAAGGTCACGAACTACCGGACTTGTATTATTTTTTCAAAACGTTCAATTGTTGGGATACAAAATGATATTTTTAATGTATAGTGGGTCATCTCTCCACGCTTTTGTTGATTGAAATCGGTTTGTTTTCCAATAGACCTTAGATAGATTATGAGAAAAATATGGAGCACAGACCCACTCTATAAAAGAAAATGCCTTGAAGTTCTAAAAAATGACAGTATTTGCAGGTTTTGATACGTATACGCCTGTTTGAGGCAACATATTCCAAGTATTGAACATACCTATAGGTTAAAAATCAATGATTCGTTAAATATGTATTATTTTAAATGATTTTTAAAAAACCCATCAGATTTATTGATACTTTAATTTTTCAGTAGCCTGTCCGACCGCGTATGGGCAATTTACGCGCCTTATCCACCCATCTTCTTTGTCATCATTTCGCGCTTTCATATTGGCCTCCAACACTATGTTCGGTGGTTTAGTACTTACTGCATCTATCAACATCTGGCCTTGCTTATTCAACGGTGTGTTCGTATTTGTCTGCAATATCTTATCACTGCAAGTTACAAGGAATAAGGTACCCAACTTCTCAATTTTTAGTCAAAGCTTTTGCAGGGCATGAAACGCTTAAATCACAAGTCTGATACAAGACTGCCTATAATTCAAGACTTGCTTGAAAAAATAATTTTGGTTTTACCAACTACATGCACTTAATATTCTTATGAAACAAGTCTTTTCTCGGCAGCATTTTAACTGGCATTTCATGGTTTATTTGGGTCGGTGAATAGACTGTTCAATGTAAAAACTCCGAAAAATATTGTACTCTGTATGGAAAATCTAACTCTAGACCCTGATAAACAGCTATTGTTAATCAATCTCAAACATTCGAAGACTGACCAGGTAGGACAAGGTACCATTTTGCAAATTGGTAAATCTGAGGGAGTTGCGTGTCCATTCAATTTAAGTGTCCGCCCGTTGACTGTAGGGCCTCTTTTTTGTCACATTCACAAAATACCAGTTTACTCTCAAACTCTCAAAAGCATTAGTTCGTCTTAAGTTACCGGAGTACACAAGATACAAATCTGATTCTTTTCGGATTGGAGCTAGCACTGAGTAATTGGCATTGCAAGGTTTTTCTGCGGAAACAATTCAGAAATGTGGAAGATGGAAATCTTCGTGTTTTAAGTCATACATTCGCATACAAAAATTCTAACTCATAGGCTTTGCTTATCTATTGTAGACAAACAAAAAGTGTGGTTAGTGGGGTCCTCAATACTGAAGCATGCTCAATTAGAAGCATTTTTAAGACCTGGGGGTCTTCACCTGAACTTGAAAAGGCTGAATATTTCATTATGGTAGCAGGGGTACAGTGGCCTGAAATTGTCTCAGGTAGAGCAGAAGCTTAAATCCCTCGCAAACGTGGGTCCTGCACCTCACGTCATTTTAATAACTGTGGGGGAAATGAGTTAGGGGAGACTTCAATTAGAAAACTCAGGCTAGTTTGCATGAAGCTTTTTCGATTTATTCAAACCAACTTCCCACATTCAAAGTCATTTGGTCTTGCATCCTTCCACGCATACAATGGCGTTATTCTCAAAACTCTCTTGCGATGGAATCACAACGTAAACACATTACCGTAATTCTTGTGCATCCAGGTTGGCCTTGCGGTCAATATTCTATGGGGGTCACTTTTCGTCGTTACACCGGTGTAACGAAGAATTTTGACCCGGGTTGAAAATTGACCCGGGGGTCATTTTTCCACGTTGAATATTGAGACCAAAGGTGTTGAATAAAGACCCTAATTCGTTGAAAATTGACCCGCATCGTGGAATTTTGATCATGAAACCGGTTCAAAATTCAACAACAAAGAAGCACAAATTAACTTTGAGTTTAACTATAACTTGCGTTTATTTAATTAAAAATTATCAGTTTTTACATATTTATTCTTTAGATTTACATGTTAACATGTTTCGGGGAGGGGGGGGGGGAGGCGGGTGGGGGGGGGGGGGTAAAAATGAGACTTTAATAATTATTTTTTGAAATTACATATTATCCCTTTATACATGTATATGTAATAACTATTTGACTAAGAGAATCAAAAACGCTTTGGAGCTCTAATATAAGTATAAACATGGGAAACAATTTTACAATTTTATCTATATGAAAAATCAAAACTACCATAAAGTACATAGTTCATATAAAAAGGTACACTAATGTAAATAAGTTGTTTAAAAAGTTCGTCTCTTTGTTGAGTTTACCTTGGATATCCAGGGGAAAAATCACATTTCCATCAGATTCAGACTCACAGTATTAACTTCGACTCACATCAGTTAAAAAATCCTTTAATAAGTAAGCTTTACTGGTTTTATTCTGTAATTGACGTAAAATAATATTTCCTATTGTCTTAACTGAAAGGTTTGTAAACTCTAGGTATATTTTTTTTTTAAGTTTTGACTTAAAAGAAAGATAAAGTTGATGAAATTTTTTTTCTGCATGAAGATTATTCCATAATTTACATGTAGACGGAGCAAAGCTATTGTACTAAGTATATAGTTGAATTCAATCTAACATATCTTGTGGTGCTAAACCATTTATAATCTTGTAGAATATAATTAGTTTATGTTTATCCCTTCGAGATTGCAAGGTTTTCAAATTAAGCTCACTATATAAAATGATTTTAAAAGAATTAACTCTGATCCCTGTCACTGTCCTTGTTGCTTCAATTTGTTCATGTTTAATAAGCAATTCGGATTTTCCCTGATACAGCTGTTCCAAACAACATCACCATATTCCAATCTAGGTCTGATAAAAGTCGAATTTTAACAAGTGTTAATCTATCAATTGTATGCTTGAGAAATCTTAATATATTCAACTTGTTGTATGCCTTTTCATGTATACTATTGATATAATTAGATCAACCA
The DNA here is from genome assembly GCF_902806645.1 of Magallana gigas. Classification (NCBI taxonomy): domain Eukaryota; kingdom Metazoa; phylum Mollusca; class Bivalvia; order Ostreida; family Ostreidae; genus Magallana; species Magallana gigas. The sequence continues at coordinate 21,001,088 of NC_047567.1, read as the reverse complement.
TCCTCCGACTGTATATTTAGATGCAAACCTACTTTTTTAAAAATTGATAACATTTTTGCTGTAGAGGGTATATGTTTTTAATTTTGAGAAAATATATTACGTCAGTTGCCTGTGTTTCTAATATACAGGTAAATAATGGAATTGAAAACTCAAAATGATAAAAATAAATTGCATTTAAAAAAAAAAAGAATTATGACTCTGTATAAATGCAGAAAATTGGATAGTGCTTCATTAAAGTTAATATGACAAGTTTATGAAAAATTATTGTTAAGTCGTAAAAAAAATTTAAAAACATGTGTAAATATGTATATGCTGTGTATATACGTATAAAACAGTATATATAAAAACGGGAAAAAATATGACAACCATTCATTTATTATTTTGTCAGGGAAATATTCTGACTTCTTCAAATTAAGCATAGGTATCTGACATTATATCCTTTTGTCTTGATATAAATATATATACCATTTACCCAATAAAACAGTATAGAGGTTATATATTTTCAATTATTTAGAAAAATATGCAACGTCAGGTGCCTGTCAAATAGAGCTCTGTTGAATTGCCTTAACATTGACGATAACGGGCACTACATTTGTTAGATATATTTATCAGAGATTATGACAAGTTTAAACTTCAAATTCTGTCACACGAGGGAATGAAAACCATGTCATCTCTATCAAAAAGTATTCTAGCCCTACTCGCCTGTTCCATTCCGAAGCAAACGGTCATCTTCTTAGCTTTATTTACATAGTATTGTAATAATACATAAATATCATATTTTCAGTCTCAAAACTAAATGATTAATCGAACATATCAACCTGAAAGAAATTAGCCACGTCCGCATATGTATCGGACAGTATGAACATTTTAAAGTAAGTTCCAGTTCAGATCAAAACTCTGAGGTTGAGATCAATTCTCAACAGGTTCAATTTTCAACGTGTCGAGATCATCAGAGTTTAGAAAAATCTTTCTCATACCGTTGAAAAATGACCCCGGGTATAAATTTCACGATTTTGGTCTCAATTTTCAACGTTGAAAAATGACCCCCCGGGTCGATACTCAACGTTGAAAAATGACCCCCGGGTCAATATTCAACCCGGGTCAATATTCTTCGTTACACCGGCATTGCTGTCGCGTAACATCTTTTCCAATATGTGTAAGGTTTTTAATGATGATTTTGGATTATATACTTGAATGATTATAATTGAGCTTCAAGTAAGATTAAGAAAAATAAATTTCAACCACCATTAACATATTTTGCAATACGGGATACAAAAGGATCTCCGGCACTGTTTTTTCATGGCAAACCATAGCGCGTTATCAAATAGGAGTTTCTTCTCTTAATTTTGCTTATGACAAAAAGAATATAGAACTGCCATAACTCAACTATAAACATATCAATTATAGACTTACGTCAACCCAATAGTAGACGTAAACTTAAGACTGTTTTTGACGTATAACGTCACACGTACAATATTTTGTGAATAAGCAAAATCTTAGGAAAAAATCTTACGACAAACCTACGTCAACGATAAAACGTACGATTTTTTGTGAATAGATCCCCTGGAATGGTTTCTACTGTAGAAAAAGGACCCTACTTGTCATAGAATACTGACCCTGGGTCAGTTTTCTCCGTAGAAATTTGACCCCCGGGTCAGTATTCTACAGGGTCCCTTTTTGTCGTTACACCGGGTGTATCGAATCAGTATTAGTTAAAACTACGAAAATTATTTGATACTATAGGCGTTTTCATTTATTCCTCCAATTGCATTAAATCGGTTAAACAGTAGTCATATGCATACACACTAATTAGATATCAGTATGTAATGTAATCAGCGTACTACATATCATGCATGGAACTCGGGGGGGGGGGGTCCGTCTGGACCCCTAAAAAATTTAACTATTTATGGTAGACCCAGCCTTTAAGAAATTTTTGTCAAATCTTTTTTTTCGGTTCAATTGGAGTCTATCATGTTTTGACGCAGATTATGCATATTAGAATACAACAAAAGTAAGCATGCTATATATGGTTGTTTAGATAATTTATTGTAGAAGAAAATGGTGCTAAATACTTTTGCATTGCATTTCGTATAAAAGCGAAAACGACTGCAACACACGGGAGGGGGTGGTTTACCTCATTCGGAGTTAGATACCTTGTGTTATTATTATACTATAGGGTATTTTTTTTTCTCAGAAACAAGTGCCTTTGACATGTACATAAGAAATATTTTTAACGTCAGGCACATGTGGATTCTCTTTCTGTCGATAATTGTAAGCATACATACATTAAAATAAGCGTAGTATGGGAAGAAAAGAAGTGACTTCGTTATATACGTCTGTGCTCAAAGGCGCTATAAAAGTTCCGCGAATGTAAATGAGCAAAAATACAGCGTGACGTCATTTTTCCACAATGCCCACTGCGCATGAGCATTGCCGGTAACTAAGAACTTAGACGCACTGCACTTACGACTGTAACAGACGTACGACAACGTTATTATCTTACGACAGCTTTTGTGAATAGCACCATAAACGTAAACGTAGGTTTGTCGTAAGTTTAAAGTGTAATCGTAGACGTACGACTTTTTGTGAATAGACCCCCAGGGGATCTATTCACAAAAAATCGTACGTTTAATCGTAGACGTAAGTTTGACGTAAGATTTTTTCGTCAGATTTTTCTTATTCACAAAATGTCGTACGTGTAACGTTACGTCAAAAAACAGTAAGTTTACGTCTACTATTGGGTTGGCGTAAGTCTATAATGGATATGTTAATAGTTGAGTTATGGCAGATCTACCTTCTTTTTGTCATAAGCAAAATTAAGAGAAGAAATTCCTATTTGATAACGCGCTGTGGTTTGCCATGAAAAAACAGTGCCGGAGATCCTTTTGTATCCCGTATTGCAAAATATGTTAATGGTGGTTGAAATTATATTTGAAGCTCAATTATAATCATTCAAGTATATAATCCAAAATCACCATTAAAAACCTTACACATATTAGAAAAGATATATGTTACGCGACAGCAATGCCGGTGTAACGACGAAAAGTGACCCACATAGAATATTGACCGGGGGTCATTTTTCTACGTAGAAAAATGACCCACTTCGTTGTAGAATACTTGGATTACATCATAGGAATTATGGCCTGTGGGTCATTATTCTCCGTAAGAGTTGTAGAAAAATGATCGTGTAGAATATCGACTATATATTATTATTGTCTTTAGGGTGGATGCAGGGGTGGTGCTGGTGCTGGGTCGGGGGGGGGGATTGCCTGTTTGATACTAATTTGTTCGAAAAACCAGCTTGAGTACGCTTTTCCGATCACCCGTTATTGCTTATCATCGTTATCTTAGTCTGTTATTTAATTTTTCAAATTAGAAATGAAAGATATAGTCACGTTTAGTTAATTAAAGTACATTGATTAAAAAATGTTTCCCTCACATTAAATCAAGGCAACAGAAGAAAAAGACGTACCTTAGAGAAATAGATAGTTAAAACAGGCGCAAATCTAGGAGAATTTTTTTTTAAAAGGTTAGGGGAGTTGGGGGGGGGGGGGGGGAGAGAGAGGAATGACATATGTTTACAATGTCAAACCATGACTGAAAAAGTATAATATCAATCTGAATGAATAAAAAACACGCCCTTGTTGTATGCAGAAAAAAAACCAGAAAAAAAATGGGTGGGGGAGGGGGATCCGAGGGATAATTATATTTGCCAAGGGGGGGGGGGCTCTAGGCCTATTATCGGTCAATTTGATGAGTGAATTTAAAAAGTTTGAATTCCCCCACTCCTTAAATCCACGATTTCATGCATCATCCCATTTTGTTTTTCTAAGAACAATTTTTTTGTTACAACAGGTTTACTAATAAGAATATATGTTTGACAAATACAATGCTTGATATAATATAATAATACAGTCAATATAAACGTCACAAATTCCAAAACTTCGAATTTAGAATTGAACCAAAGAAACAAAATATTTTACAGATGATTCTGTGTGAGTTTGAAATCGATCACTATCGTAATCAAAATTAATATGTACTTGCAAACTTCGTATATAACAGTGATAGCAAATCGCAAAGTAACAATTACACTAAAAAGGGCTTTACATGTAGCATTGACTTTGACTCCTATTGAATTCAACCACGGTACTTACATGTATAAACGACATCTGAATCTAGCAATTAATATCGGCATATTCTGACTTAACATTAAACTCTCCTTTGATTTAGCACAAACATGTAAGTGTTCCAGGCATTTATACTCAATCTAGAATATCTAGAAAACAACAGCGGTTATTTTAATTAATATTCTTGAAAAAGTGAACTCTTAACTGAGTGTTAATAAAGTATATCATCTATTGAGATATGTTTGCCGATAAATAAAATATTAAGTCATCGTCAACATGTTGCATACAGAAAGTCCGGAAGGAAAGTCCTTTACAGTTTATTTGAGGCAAAATGTATGATCTGTCAGGTAAAAAGCATTCGGTCTAATACATACATGTATAATGTTTAATAATTTAAACAATATTTTCTTATGTGAAATATTACATGTAAATACTGTAAAAGTATTACATTTGGCTGTGTATTCTATTTAGCGTCTTTGGCGGAATGCGGCTTCCGCTAAATCAAGTACATCGCTAAATGTCATACATATACTAGTATGTAAAAGAATAGTCACATTCAGGAATACGCGAATTCAAATCTACACCGACTTGTTCATAAACTAATTTCCGCCAAATATCGTACACGCCAAATATAATACGTTTACAGTAGCATAATATAATGTCATTTGTGAATCACTGCAAAATCGCATCCTCCAATAACTTGTTTCAGCGTTAATCGTTACCTTTTGATTAGAATTAAGTTTCTTGCACCTGTTGTTTGTATATTAAGGAAACAAGTTTTCTCCTATGGGGGAAAATTTGATATAAGAATTTGAACAAAGCAAACCAGTTTGCGACCTTTCGTGTTTGTCGGAATACACTAACTGGTCTCTGCAATTATTTTTTTCTCAAGTAGAAACTTTTTGATGTTGTTTTTAAGCGAGGTCAAAATTTGATTGGGCCAGTTTTCAACGTGTGAGGTTCGTAGATCTACAGGTCTGGAATTATGGTTTTTTACTGTAGAAAAAGGACCCTACTTGTCGTCATAGAATACTGACCCTGGGTCAGTTTTCTCCGTAGAAATTTGACACCCGGGTCAGTTTTCTCCGTAGAAATTTGACCCCCGGGTCAGTATTCTACAGGGTCACTTTTTGTCGTTACACCGGGTATATCGAATCAGTATTAGTTAAAACTACGAAAATTATTTGATACTATAGGCGTTTTCTTTTATTCCTACAAATGCATTAAATCAGTTAAACAGTAGTCATATGCATACACACTAATAAGATATCAGTATGTAATGTATTCAGCGTACTACATATCATGCATGGATTCGGGGGGGGGGGGTCCATCTGATCCCCCTAAAAAAATTAATTATTTTTGGTAGACCCAGCCTTTAAGATTTGTGTCATATCTTTTTTCTTTTTTTTTTTGAAACAACTTTTAAACTTATTAAAAAGACCGAAATATTTATACCTTTGCACGTTGGTTTTCCTATTGTGAGCTTCAGCTCACGACAAGATCCAAATATTCAACCGCCAACTATTAATACAATGAAGCATGATCTCAAGAGTTATTAAATTATGCGCAAAAATTCACCATGTTAGGTCATATTTTAAATAAAAATCTAATGAAAGTCATGAACTAAATAACTTCTTATTCACTTTTCTACAGAAAAAATATGAAAGAAATATTTAATTTACATTTATTCTTCAGACGACCTTTAAAAAAATTCACAATATCGAAAGGAAAATTATCAATGGACACGCCGACCTATACTCTGTCCCGAGTTTTTGCTTCCACCACTTTTTGCATGATATTTCAATAATAGTAAATACCTTTGTGCTCAAACTACGTTCATCCACTAATATAAAAAATGTCCAGATTATCTGTTTTGAAACGCCCCCTCTACCGCTTCAGGTTTCAATACACATCCCGAAATTGAAAGTCTACGGAGATTTTGCATTGCAGCAGCCATTAATAAGCCCGGATGATAACGTTAAAAAATTGCGCGATGTATTCCGAGTGTATTCCGAATGGAGAAAAGATGTAAACATTCCCCATTATAAATCTCCGTAAGGAATCTGTTTTCGTTCCTGTGAATTTTTCTGAGAGGAAAGGGATAGTTGTTCAGTGAAGATATCCTGGATAAATTCCCTTTTAACGATTTCAACTGTATTTCTTTCACAGGTATGTGTAATTTTATTAAAAATCATCAAAATGCGATGGAAGCAATAACTTGGGACAGACTATAGTAACTTTATTATCGCCGAAACAGACAAAATAAACCGGCATATGTAGAATGTTCATGTAGCGATAAACTCAAAGTGTTTTTGACAGTATTTTAAAAATGCCACGTTTTATTACAAACACATTCTGCAGTAGATTTTTTGTAAGTTAAAAACATGACATTTTCATACAGAACTTGGATTTTCTCACATGCGTCTGACGTTCAAAAATTTTCTTTTCACAACAAAATTATTCCCAGGAATATAATTACACTATTATAAAACAAGGAAATATTTTATTATAATACATGTACATAAGAACTATTTTTAACGTCAGGCACATGTGGATTTTCTTTTTGTCGATAATTGTAAACATACTAGCTGCAGGACTGTAGCTCCCGGTCTGAAAAAATTCGGATGGACGACCTGGGAGCTACAGTGCCTCCCATAGTAAAAAACTGCAATTTACGGCGCACCAAAAATTGCGCTAAGTTTGGAGTTATTAACCTTATTTTCACACAAATTCTGTAAAAATAATTAGAACCATAAAATTCTTCAGCAAATTTACTACTGATATCATCACTTTACTTGCCTCAGACCTTCTCTTAAACATGATAACCGACCTCGGAAAATGAAGTATGTTAATTTACCATTACGTCGAGATCGAGAGTCGCCATTTTTAAATGTAAACAAACATGCACCACTTTAATTGAAAGGGCTGGGGATGGTGTTTAAAAGAATATCAGAGGCAAGTGAAGTGACAATATCTGTAGTAAAATGTCCGAGGAATTTTTTGGGATTAAATATTTGTACAGAATGTGATCGTAGATGAGATTAATCAGTCAAAACCTAGCGCATGTTTTTGTGCGCCGTAAATTGCAGTTTTTTACTATGGGAGGCACTGTAGCTCCCAGGTCGTCCATCCGAATTTTTTCAGACCGGGAGCTACAGTCCTGCAGCTATAAACATACATACATTAAAATAGGCGTATGGGAAGAAAAGAAGTGACTTCGTTATATACGTCTGTACTCAAAGACGCTATAAAAGTTCCGCGAATGTAAATGAGCGAAAATACAGCATGACGTCATTTTTCCACAATGCCCACTGCGCATGAGCATTGTCGGTAACTAAGAACTTAGACGCACTTACGACTGTAACAGACGTACGACAACGTTATTATCTTACGACAGCTTTTGTGAATAGCACCATAAACGTAAACGTACGTTTGACGTAAGTTTAAGGTGTAATCGTAGACGTACGATTTTTTGTGAATAGATCCCCTGTACCTTAACCACAATTTTTAGACGGAGGCTGTTATTGTGATTGTTTTGCCCGTGACGTCAAATAATGAGGATTCCTTAAGCACCATCTAGCGGTGGACGAAATAATGAATAATTATGAGATTCAACGAATAAACATGGCATGCTTCTTTGTCTCTGTCGTATATCGTTCTCGCGTATTATCAATCAATCTCCCGCGGAGACGTATCTTTCTTCACCGCTGCAACCCCCCCCCCCCCCATGTGATTTGGGAAGTCAGTATGTCCTACAAGCTGATAAGTGTCGCGCGGGGAAAAAAAACTTGAGTTCTCTGCAAATTCAAAATAAATAGCAAAATTTAGTTCATGTGTTTATTGTTTCCATAGTCTGTGTTTATTTTTTCCATAGTCTTAGAGAGAGAGAGAGAGAGAGAGAGAGAGAGAGAGAGAGAGAGAGAGAGAGAGAGAGATTTCTGTTAAGAAAAAAGAAGTATACGAATTAAACGTCACAAACACAGTTTATCAACCTTTAAATCAAACATCACACACCGTGTAGAATACTTCATTGTAAGGCATACTTCTTTTCTCTTTTCTAGAAATCAAACTTCACAAACAGTAAAGAATACATGTACATTTACTTCGTTTTTAGACATTCTTTTCTCTTTGCTTGAAATCAAACATCACTCACAGTGTAGAATACATGTACTTCGTTGTTAGCCTAGGCATGCTTCATTTCTCTTTGCTAGAAATCAAACATCACAAACAGTGTTGAATACTTTTTTGTTAGGCATACTTCTTTTCTCCTTACTTGAAATGAAAACTAAAATAAGAACGAAACGTTTTCCCTTATCTTGGAAGGAACACATAGTGCACCTCGCGCGTTGATTGGTTAACAGGGGTAACACGTGGACTCGGACTGAAACTGCGTGCTGGATTCAATCACAATGTACTTTATTCTTTTGTCGAAACTAATTTTATGAATGTATAATATTAGTATATTTCAAATGAATGTACGTAAAATCACGCCTAAAAAGAAAGCTCTCACTCTCTCTCTCATAACGATCATAATAAGAGAATAATTATCTGGATCGACGACACTCATTAGCTCTCTCTCTATCTATCTCTCTTTCTCTCATAACGATCATAATAAGAGAATAATTATCTGGATTGACGACACTCATTACAAGTAATCAAGAAATTAAACCCCTTCTATTTTTCGAGTAATTTGAGTAGTATGCATTTATGAGCATGTACATTTTCCTATGTTGTTTTGTGATGCAAAATTATTTTCTCCTTCCTTTTTTTTGTAAATAATAAACACATTTAAGTAGTAATACAACAAGCTTATAAGGTTAAAACAAAAGAACAACACTAATTCTTTTAAAGGGACTTGGACACGATTTGAGCTTAAAATTTCAAATTTTATTTTTCCAATTTCAATGTTTGGAATGGTTAATATGAGTACTTTTAATGCTTTATCAAAATTTGAAAGTCAAATATTGAGTTATAAGCAAGATACAGAGTTTGAAAATCTTTGTTCTGTAAACAAAGCCCATGCTTTGTTATGGTTTACATATGTGTTTTATTGGTATAAGTCTCAAGCAAATGTTGCTTTTTCTGTTTATCATACTACTAGTATCTATGAACACATTGAATCAGTTTACCTTGTTTGCAACAAGTCATTCGGTCAAAGAAATGGTTATTCCATATTTTACAATATTTTACAATATTTGTAAACAAATTAAAGGTCATATGAAAGGATACCCTGACCATATTGAGTTATATACGGGAATGAGTTCATAAGTGCCTATTTAATAAGACTGACATTGTTTTTTGAATATTTTATGCAAAATGTGAGCGCCACAGTCGATCAAAATCACTTAATCGGGAAAAGGAACATTGACTTACGCGGCTTACCTCCCTTGCTTATGACGTCAGTAAGACCCAATGGCCTTATAAAGCTATGTTGTAAATACAAATATCCATGTCATTTTGCAGTATTTTAAAAGCAAAAAATACTATATTTTATATAAAAACTTGTAAAATTATACCATAATCAACCACGGCAGTATTTTTTCTCTCAAGAAATGAAATCGTGTGCGTTTATATTTGATAGCGCGTACCTATTCAGTTTAGAGACTGCACGGAGAAAGAATGATTTTCTTCATACATGTAGATCTACATGCAAGTATAATATAATTTTAATATATGCATGTATATATGTTTTATTACAATCTTTTTAATAAAATTGTCAAATTCAAAAATAACTGATCGTTCTTTCATGCAATTCATTAAGATATGTTTTCTCTCTAAACAACTTAAAGGCCTCGTGGTGCCTAATTCGCTTCACGACTAATTAAATTGTTTGTTTCGCTTTCAAATTCACAAACATGTTACCTTTTAATTATTTTAAGTCTAAAAAAATTCTTCAAATGCTTTGATTTTGAAACGTGTACTTGTATGTGCGGTGTTTTGATTTTACAACGTGTATACATGTGCGGTGTTTACTCACAGAGCCCTTTTATCTCACTTTCTTCCGAAATTTTTTCTTTCGTTCTTTTATTATTATTGATGCTTGTTGTTAATAAAATCTGTTGATTATCTTCACATTCGTTCACAACTATTTTTATCAAACAACCGATTTATTATACCGATACATTTCTAAATCCTTAAATGCCATATTTCCGCGAATCTAGTTCAATAAAACGTTAATACACGTGTACACAAAGTATTTTCTAAAGATATTGCTACATGTGTTTATCAATAAGTCATAAATTTATATCATTTTAAAATAACATTTAAGAATAATTTTGCGGCATTTTACAGCAGCTCTTAAATACAAACTATGTACACAATGCCTCAAACATTTGCATTGGCCTGCCTTATACTTTTTTATGTGACAAAATAAATCAAATGAAATAAATGCTTTAATTTCGTTTTAATGTAGCTCAATCATTATACGTATCGAAGAAGAAAATTATGTTTCTACTTCAAAAGGATTAGGATAATTCATTAATCAGCTGTTAATGTTGGAGCATTTCAAGATTTCGTTAAATTGCAGTACGGGATCTTCATCATGATTTAAATACTCTGGTGAGAGGCTGATATTAGATTTATTCATTAACGACCAATTAAAACGAAGTCATATGTACTACGAAATCAAATGATCTCATTTAAAAAGAAAGACACGTTTATATATGCAAAAATTACTTAAATCAAATCGATAAACTTCTGTAAAATTGTACCAGAGACACTTATTGCCTCTGCTGAGGTTTGAACCTGGGTCCTCTGGCACGCCAGTCCAGCACTCTACCGATCGAGCTAAAGGGTTAACCCACTAGCCAGAGCTAGTAGGAATGCCATATACCTGACTCTACCACATTGTCCCCCTCCAAGGAAAGAGGCGTCCCCGACTCTCCTGGAGTGCCAGCACCTATGGGGCGAAGTACTAGAGACAATCTCTTTCACCCGCCAGAGAATACCCAGGTCCCAACGTGGGCGCCAAATGTAACAGAGACACTTATTGCCTCTGCTGAGGTTTGAACCTGGGTCCTCTGGCACGCCAGTCCAGCACTCTACCGATCGAGCTAAAGGGTTAACCCACTAGCCAGAGCTAGTAGGAATGCCATATACCTGACTCTACCACAAAATTACATTAGTTTTGATGCATTGTTTACATCGGTGGGTCTGTGTGACGTCATAAATCCCCAAAATCAAGAACGATAAGCGGGGAAGAATTTTTTCAGGTGCTGAGTTTTCACGGTTATTTCTCAGTAATGCAATGGCAAAAGAAATCTTACTTCAAGTTATTTAACATTTGTTTATACCAAGCTTTATATTTATGAAAGAAAATCAGAGTGTAAAAAATCGTTTCATATGACCTTTAATATAAGACTCGATCGAGCTATGTTTACAATACAATGCATGAATTCTTACCTCTGTATCTCTCTCAAAACTTGACTTCTAATGTTCAAATTTTTGTCAATCATTCAAATTGAGCAAGTAAACCATTTCATACATAAAAAAAAAAATAAAAAAAAATTTTGATCTAAAATCGTTTCCAAGTCCCTTTAATATTATCTACCTAACTCTGATGTAAACCTGAAAAATATCCTCGCGACCTTAAATTGCCATTATACTAAACCGCTTCGCGAATATTCATGATCATAACATGATAAGCGGTAAGCGCGCTGTTTTTCCTTAAATAAAAAAATCATATATTGTCATTAGTTTACTTTCCTCCCAAATGATGCCTCCGTCTAACAGTACTTTCAGTACTTTGATTTTATTGGTGGATTCAGCTTACCGCTGATTGGCTGCTGGTTAACTAAGACTAAATTATGCACGGACAGAACAACAACATATCAGAGAATGAAAAATTCACATGGGTACTCGTGACTGTCGAAATTGGGCTATTTTTCGAAAGTGTACACTTGTGATCAAACAATACATACGGTACATAACATATATAGCTGTAGCTCTATGTATAAATTTTGGGTTAGAAAATATAAAGCTACAGTGCATACAATACTTACATGTACAAAAAAACTTTAAAGCAATTTGCCGCGTATAAAAATAACACTATTTTTGAAAAAGATTTACATCATACCATACCACATTTTGTGCAAATAATTCTTCATTTATAGTCTGTCCCAAGATATCTTGTATTCACATTTTGCTTAATTGCTTGATATTTATAAATACCTCAGGATTCAAACGATGTTCATTCAAAAGTATAAAACATTTCTCAGTCGAAACGCCCCTGTTATCTTATCAGGTTTTAATACAATGCTAAATCAAAGTACTGAAGAACTGAGGAGTTGATTTTATCGATTATCATTTATTCAAAATCAACGATATGTGATTTTGCATGGCAAGTAGTATCAGTAATCGAAATATTTCTGAGAAATTGTATGGATCCAGGCAAGATTGAAGTCTTGTTTTGTTCAACCAAACGCTCGGCTGTCTCCGTTTATCTACGACAAGCAAGAGAGACTGTTTTGTCGGATATTAACGGAGACAGCCAAGCGTCTGGTTGAACGAGACTACATAAAACTTTAGCGTAGGAATACATACGACTTAAAAATATATCTAACCTGTTTGTACAATTTTAAATCTTATTATTTTCATGGAATGAATAAAAAAGTTTTCCTGAAAAACAATGCTTCAGAATACATAGCATCGAATTTATCGATTATTTTCAAGAACTAAGTGTTGTCAGTGGTATTGATTTGTGCTTAGGTCCAAACACTGTTTCACTTTCGCTTTGCCCGAGTAAGTGAATAGGAGAGTTGATTAAAATCAACTCCCAAAAATGTGATGTCTACGGAGATTTTGTATTGCAGCAAGCCCGGATGATAACGTTGAAAAATTGCGCGATGTATTCCAAGTGTATTCCGAATGGAGTAAAGATGTAAACATTCCCCATTATAAATCTCCGTAAGGAATCTGTTTTCGTTCCTGTGAATTTTTCTGAGTGACAGTTGATAATGTGTCAATGAAATTATCTTGGAAATTATCCCTTTCAACTATTACAATTGCACTTCTTTCACAGGTATGTGTATTTTTTTCAAATCGTCCAAATGTGCTGCATAAATATCTTGGGACAGACTTTAGTTTACTACTGTTAATAATTGTATTTTACTTGCCCCAAACTTTCTCCTATTAAACAACCTTTAACCGTAATCGGAAAGCGGATCAAGAACTGTATTTTAATGTATGTAAACAAACCAGTGTCCATGTATGGAGCTGGTGATCGGGGGTTCAGAGACAGGTAAGATAAAGAAGGTTTGTGGATATTTTAGTATATATATTTACACCGAAAGTTATAGGGCAACAGAAGAGAAACGAATCGGACACTTGCCTAATGAAGACGCACATGTTCAAACCCCTTGCACTCTCAACTTCTGTCTCGTTCTTTCACACCATCGTTCAGTTCTTAGTTTTGCACAGAATTTAAACGTAGGGGATAGTCGATTTTGAATGGATAATATTGGGGGGAAATGAACTATTCTGAGAAATCCTTCAGCTCTGGCATTGCATAAGCTTGTACTGATAACTCTGCCTAAAAAAGGAGTTAACCAATCATAAAGTTTTCACAACGGCGGCGTGTATAATTTATGCATGACGTAGCTGACAGAAATGATCGTGACACTATAGGAAAAGTCCAACCAAATCGGTTTTGATAATATGCAAAGCCCAATCGATTTGAAAATTTCCCTTTTCTACCAAGAAGTATTTTTAATCATGTGACTGTCCTCTACTCGATCTTAAACTGTCCGAATCCAATCAAAAATTTTACTCACCGACTTTACCTAAACTTTTTTTAAACTCATATATTCTTTCAAAATATAATTTCAAAAACAAAAAATAAAATCCAATTAATGAAAGAATTAAATCAGCAATGAATATTCTTTTTTATGAATGACTACCATTGAAAAAAGGTTAAACCAATAGTGTGACCCTTAGTCTTTTACGGCCTGAATGTAAAAAAAACTTAAACTTATTTAAATTTTTTAGTTGAAGTTTATCGTGCCCGCACCTACCGCAAGCATGTAACATTGTACCACCTAAGCTGCCTTATCTCGAACGCTTTTTAAATGTATTTCAACTTTTACTTTCTACACCCTGCTTAACTCTCTCTCTCTCTCTCTCATAACTCATAAAAAGATTCTAATATTTTGTTAGCCAAATGAAGTATCACAGATTACAGATACTTACAGGCACGTAGCATCAGCTGATCGGGGGGGGGGGGGGGGGCAGGCTCCCACCTTTTTGGGCAGCAAAGAATTTTCTTAAATTTACATACAAAAAATTAAATTAAGATGGAGTTGCCTCCCCCCAATCAACTCTGACCAGACCGGCCATTTTCACCCCTGCGAATGTTATTGTCATTTAAATTTTAAATCAAGTGGTTTTATTTGACCCTTTCGGTTTCGCAGTAAAAATTGTGCCTCGTGTTTATAGTCTATTTTAGAGAATCTAGGTACTTGTAGTCAAATATAAATTCTAGAGGTTTATTGATTTTAAACTTTATCTTCATACAAAAATAGTTTTTTTTCTGCTGTTGCGACAATTAATATGCGTAGTAGACATTCCCTCTAAGAATTAATTTTCGATCCGCGCCTGACCTAGTAAAAACACTAACAGTGAAACAAACTGTACTATTTTATGCAGAATGTTCCTTGAAAATGGCTCGATATACTAAGTTTTTATGCAAAACATTCACCCATTATTTTTTTAAAAACATGGTATTGCACACCACAAGCTTCAAACATGGCCATGATTTTATTAAGCAACCCAATGTTTATATTATCAACGACTCTACACGTGGTTGAACTCGAACGATAACTCTGTTTCGAGTATCATCGTTTAATTTAACAAGAGGCCCATGGGGCCACATCGCTCACCTGAGCAACAATGGGCGTTCAAAAGATATTGTGCCGTATAGTCCCTCGGTAGAATAACAAAAAATAAATATTGTAAAGTATTCGAATTTTACACTTATTTTTGCATACACGTAATCTTTGACATTGTACCTTCATGAAATACTATTTTTTTTTTTTACAAAAATAAGAAAATCCTACGCAAGATATAAAACTAAACATTTGGTAGGAGTACACTGTTAAGTTGTTAACTTCCAATATCCTATATTTTCGTTCTGCCCCCCCCCCACTTTGTAAGGCGATCAAAATATATGAAAGCATATAGGTACATTTTTTTCATCAACTACTTACTAGTTATTGTATTTTTAAAAAGAAAATATAATAGTTATTGTTTTTTATTTTAAAAATCCTACATGTATAGATGTGAAGAAGAAAATTGTACCTCAATGTGCTCATTTCCTCAAATTAAAAACATTCAAAAAATTTATTTGTCTTCTCCATTATAATTAAATGACTGTTATTTACTTCGCGTACAGACCAGGATAATTTTCCGATGTGATAACATCTTAGGAATAGCGATAATTACTTTATCCCCGCAACAGAAATGTGTCAGAACTATGGAGACTGTTTTAAAGATGTCGTTTTTATTTACCCGTGTCTGAAAAACTATCAAAATTGATGTAGATTTCACATTATTTATTGTATAAAGAGTAGGTATATACAGAAGACCATTCTTTATTTTGTTTGTACAAGTATTTAACATACTCTAATTCATATAGAATTTCTAATGTTCAACCAAAATTTCAGCGTCAATCGTAGAATTATAAGCAAGATACAGAGCTCACAGTTCGCCTAGGTTTGAGTCATATTTTGTTCCCATGAGTTTATTACATTCAACTTAAGATTTTTAACTTGGTATTTCCTATTCAGCATTTAAAATGGAAAATAAAGAATGGCCTAAGATTTTCAATTCTTTTATTCACTCAAGACCAGTTCACTGGTATTTGAGGTTCAAAATCAGTTTATACAAATGTACACAAACACAGTCAAGGATCACATGTACAGTAGGAGTAATAATGACGAAGAAAGGTTAAGTTTACAATACAATAAGTTGTTAAAGTTGGTTTCTGGAAGAACAGACTTTGAAAATTTTCTTAATAAATATTGACATTTTTTTTTACTTTTTTAATCTTTAGTTTTTAAGATCTGTGTACAAACATAGAATTGTGAGCAAATCTATGTATCTTGCTTATAATTCGAAGCTTAACACTTAAATATGGTTAGTAAATAGAAATTGTAAACAATTAAACACAAGAAACATGCACTATAACAAATAAAGAACACAATTTATTTTTTGTAATCATATATATACATGTTTATTCCTACATATTTCCGTCAGCGATATCAAACTCTATTTAAACTGAATAAACTCGAGAAAATGCCGAGCATCTCAACAAAACCTATTGCATTAATCTACCATTACGCAAAAGATAAGATAATGCCGATTTACCGATAGAATGAATTGTATTTCAGTACTTTTTTGATACATCAGATTTTGCTTAATTTGCGCAGGTAAACAGTTAACTGTTTGATTTACCGAAGTCTCTGTTTGATTTGATACGTAAAAATCACGATAGTTCCCAGGTTACAAAGCATAAATAATGAAAACGAAACGAAAATCAGAGCAAGCTAACACCAACGTCATGTGTGAAAACTGTCAACGCATTGAAATATTTAGCCTCAATTTACTTCACAAAATCGGCACCAATATATTTTGCATGTTTCAAAAATTTCCCTTGATTCGCGAACTGTTGCACAACAAGCAAATTCATCATAGTCAGATCGACCCTTTTTCGTATAATGTCATGGCTGCTTTAAACAAAGAACCTCGTTTTAGAAGTATGGAAAACGAGTCTTGGTAAAATGGGTATGCAAACCCAGGCCGTGGCAGAATAAAAGCCGGGGCAGATCGGCAATCGTCAATTCCAAATACGCATTATTTTGCAGCAATATTTACAGCAAATACAAATATACTGGTCCATCAAATATCCTGAAATTTTAATAAGATTGGCAGATCAATAACTGCGAATCTTTGGTTATGCCCAGGCCAACCAAGTCTTGTCTACCCATTTTACCGGATACCGAACCTATCGGATGCCGAACCCGAAGCTATTAAACTGATTAAAACACGCCTTTCCTTTATTATTATTTTCGTAATAACTCAGATTTGAAACAGAATTAGACCTTAATTTTTGCAATTTATATTTTCCTTCCGATAAGGATAAGTTATGCTAAACTACGATGAATTGGAATCAGTAGTTCTTGAGAAGAAGATTTTTAAAAATGCACCCCCCTTTTTCTACAGTTTCAAGGTTTTCTCCGCTTTGAATATAGATCGGACTTTTATTTCTGCAATTTATATTCGCCCTCCCATAAGGATGCTTTGTGCCAAATTTGGTTGAAATTGGATAAGCGGTTTTAGAGAAGAAGTTCAAAATGTAAAAAGTTTACAGACGGACGGACAGACGGACAGACAGACGACGGACAAAAGGTGATCAGAAAAGCTCACTTGAGCTTTCAGCTCAGGTGAGCTAAAAACCGCTAGATGGTGAAATAAGACATACATCTTAAAAGATATTGATGTTTTAACATAAATCAAAGTAGGATATGATATGAAAATCGACCAGTACTTACGTATTTTGAGAATATTATTCGAACACTTATACTTCCGCTCGAAATTTCACAGGAACTGAACACATCTCGGTGAAGTCTCGTGAACTTTCATTCGAGCACCTCTGGATTTATTACATACTTAGCAACGATAAAGAAAACATTCCGAACACATTCATAGGGGTGATTTTGTCGTCTTCGAGAAAGACTGATTCTGATTGGACCATCAGGAATATTAACCAATGATACTGAGTTTAACATTTTCTATCACATGTACAATTGCCGGTCTGGTCAGAAGTTGATGTGACTGCAGAATAAAAGTTCAGTTTGGAGAGTATTTAAGGAATATTATCGGAATTTACGGATGCAAGTAGCGTGCGTTTGATAGATTAGTGCGAATGCTTCTCGACTTGATGCAATACTGCTGTTGTTACAGGCAAAATCCCATCGTGAGCTCTGGACCGGTAAATGTCCGAGTAAAAATAAACTGGCGACTTCGAGAGAATAATGAAATATATCTCCGCTATTTTAAAACCCATCAACTTGAAATTCTGCATGGGTGTATTACATATCTACATTCTTTTGTCTATCATTCCTAAAATTTTGAACTCAATGTCGTTTTTAGTTTATGAAAACCTTCGTGGACAAGCCGACCCTCCAAAAATCGTTAAATTGTTAATATCTCAAAACCGGAAGTGACGTGACTATTTAAAAAAGATTGCAATAAGATTCAGAGCAATATCCATCAGATCTGAACGTTTTATGTAATTCTGGGGAGTAGTTTTTGAGAAATCGCGTACACAAAATATGTAAGAAAAATAATAATACGGAAAACGAAACCGAACGAAAACAATAAAGTCTTCCGTTGTAAACGGAAGACCTTAAAAATAACACACACACACACACACACACACACACACGCACGCACGCACGCATATATATATATATATATATATATATATATATATATATATATATATATATATATATATATATATATATATATATATATATATTTATATATATAATTATTGATTTGAAGATGGGTTCAATTATATCAAAATAGATACAAATATTTTAATATATGTTAATTTGGCATTCCATAGGAAACATCTTTGAAGTACATTGTGAAGTATGATTTTCTAAAAGACGGATGGAATGCAGAGAAATGTGCTAATAACTAGATATAAAATACAATTTTCCTTTATTCATTTCAATACATTTACATACCAAGAAATCAAACAATAAATATACAAAAACTCTTTATATAATTTTTGCAGGGGCCCTCCACTTCTTATTATGTTATCCAACAAGTTATAAAAAAAAATTATAGAACAATAAGCAGTTTTCAGGGAAAAAAATCACATTTTATTTTTAAATACTTGTGCAATACAAGTGAACAAAAGTCCCTGCCCAAATAAAATTGGGGATTTATGGGTCAGTGCTACATATAATCAAACAAATCTATACTACTATATTAAAATAATAGACTCGAATTTTTGGTCTTTAATACCGAGAAATCGGAAGAATACTGTCTTTTGTTTTCTATATTTTAAACATCATTGGTACTTGAAGATTACCAATTTGTTTTTATTTTTTCTCAGTTAAGCATCGTTAATAAATAATCAACGAAAATTCCTCAAAAAAATCCCGGAAATCACCTGGATTTTTTGGATTTTACAATCTTGCGCTTGCGCAATACATTCACGCTTACGGGATCTTTAGTTTGGGTAAATTTTCATTGGATTTTTGTTATATATTCTGTTCATAAATATTAATGATTTCTTATGAGAGAAAGTATAAAATAACAAATATACATTTCAACTAAGTACTTACTTTTGTCTTCGTGATGACAAAAAATATTTGATTTCATGCAAAAAAGTTACATTATATTTGTTAGGAGAGTGAAGATAGAATATGTTTTATCGTAAAAATGAATAATGTCCTACGGACCCAGTTTTACTAAGAAAATACGTGTACGTTGGTGAAAAGGTGTTGAATTCTTCCATTCTATGGATTAAAATTTTTAGTTGAAAGGTATTTGCAGTCTCAGAAAGGTTCGTTGTGATGAATTTGACTTATTTTCAAGGCAACTTCATTAACTTTCTCCAAAATCGTTCCTGAGCGATTCTGCAATTTTCTGCTACATTACGGGCATAAGGGAGGCATTCTAACTGTGGCGAGGGCCTTTCCCGAGACACGGTTAAATTATTCAAATTAAGGAAAGTGTAGTTAAATTAATAGCATTATTGTTGGCTTATAGCTTTGTCATGTAAATGTCAATAATAAGGTGTGTCGATGTACCTACATTGTATTTCGTAAATGTCCGATATGCAATGTCAACCCGTGCACGCACGGGTCAAAGTCTAGTGTTTTGATAAATGAATAGCACATTTCCGGATGCAATCTTATCTCCATTTTACAATCAGTAAAAACATAAAATTGAAGGAGGCTGGTTAGTCAATAAATTAAGCATAAAATCTTCCTTCAAATTTTTGATATGTATTCAGCCATAAATGATTGGTTTGTAAAGATATTTTAGCTTTAAAATTTGAATAGTTTCCTAAACAAAGCTCTTTTTTTATGTAGATTAACATAGTCCGAAAATGGTAATGATCATCAGCCCTAATAAGTCAAAGAGCGTGAAGGACCCTTGCACCAGACTTAAACATATACCGTAAGTACAAATTGACAAGTTATATTATAAACGTTACATGATCATTACATGATTGATTATCGCATACAATGTGTGAGATGAAGAATTGTATATCTTATATTTTTTTAATACATATTTTATATATAAGTTTAAAAATTCAAATAAAAAATATAGAGGTTCAACTGAGGATTGAACCCTGGCCGCTGGAAGTGATGACCACTGTCTTATCCAGTAGGCCACGGACGCTTATGTAACAAGATGTGTTTTTTTATTACATCATAATATTGTTAGTTAATCTATAGGAAAATGGTTTAAACATTTTGAACACATATGTGAATTAGTATTATTTTGATAATGATAATGTAAGGTACTTTTCATATAGTGTATGGATATTAATAGTTTTTCTTGAAAGCAATTTTATAAAGAAATTGATTTTGTTAGATTTTCAATTATCATAGAGATTATAAATTTCGGACAATAGCCATTTTGTTTATGACCATTGCTGAGGCCAGTTGTGAGTTGAGAAACTTTTGTAAGTAAAATAATTGTACTGCTACTATATTGTATTGAAGTAAAGTTAGTTTTTTTTATCAGTAATTATATCAAAGTAATCATTGTATCACAGATGAGAGTATATGTTGAAATTATCAAGAAAGTTTACAAAGTTTAAAGGTTTCACAGTGAATTGTACTCATGATTTGAATACAGACTAATGTTTGAAAATGGTACAGTGATATTGATTTTACATATATTTTTATACAATTATAGACATGCATATTTTGCATAGTTTCATGTCTAAATGGTTTGTTTCAGATATTATCTACCAGTACATGTAATACAGTTCCTTTCACCCTTATTTAGGGTAGGTACATGTGTACTTGAGAAATTATTGACTATGGCATTTACATATTGTCAGAGTATATTTTTAATCTGCAACATTGCATATTCAATATTGTAATAGGGTTATTTCTTTTTATGACCATCATTTATTAAATATAAGATAATTAGAAAAAACAATATTTCGTAATTGAACATATGTGTCATTATAGTAATTGAATCAATTGTGATGCTTTATGATTGTGAAGTTTATATGTGTATTATGTTTTGTAGGAGCGTCACCATAATAATAATAATATCAACAATAAACGAAGTACATCTATACCATACTCGTTTGTTACAATGGTGTCAGAAGTGGGATTTCGATGATGGCTCACCAGACTTCTTCACTGATGTTGAGGAGAGGAACTTACAACATTTTATGAAGAGCTGGGACATCGAATCAGGATAGAGATTTGGTGACGTCGAGGAACATTTCGTTACTATAGTTTATAGTGTTTGTGAAATCAGCGATGGATCCTGCAATTGAGGCCGAGTTTAAGAAAATGAAAGAGAAGTTTACACTTATGGAGCTTGCCCAAAGTCAACTGAAGCAGAAACAGCCTACCGTATACATAAAATCTGAACGAAAACTGAGTAAGTTTGCAGGAAGACCTGAAAATGACAGTGATCCGGATGTGGACGATTGGCTAATGGATATGAGAGAACATATACTGAGTATTCCATCAACAGAAGGAAAAATTGAATTCATCAATGACCACCTCATTGGATCTGCTAAAACAGAAGTTCGTCTAAGACCAGCAGAACTGAAGAAAACTCCAGAGGATATTCTTAAAATCATTGAAGACACTTATAAAGTGCAAGATACTGTAACTCAACTTCGTCATAAATTTTACGAGAGAAAACAGAACGATGGTGAAACATTAGAAACATATTCTCTGGCTCTCATGAAATTAGCGTCATTGATTGCGAAGAAAGAGGGTTGTGATATGAAAACCATGGACAAAGTTGTGACAGATAAATTCATAGATGGTATCATGGATTCACAGATCAAGAGAGAAGTGCGTCGATTTGCATTTGAAAACCCTAAATTACCGTTTATTGAATTCAGACAGAGGATGCTACAGTGGGTTGATGATACACCATCAGTTAAAGTCAACAAAGTATCAACTGAAACTCCGATCAGCGAAGATCTGTTAGAACTTGTGAAATGTCAACAAATCATGTTAGAACACCAACAGAAACAAATAGATATGCTGATGTCCATGACAAAACAGAAACCAAACTATTCTCCAAGATACAGAGGCCAAAACTACCGGGGTTACTCTAACAGAAGAGGACATGGAAGAGGATATTATAATAGCGGAAGAGGATATTATAATCGTGGAAAAGAAGAAGGACCAATGAATCACCCAAAAGGCACACCCTCTCAGTGGGGAGTCTAACTGATGAGGGGCCACTCAGGAAAGACTCTGAAACAGATTTACAACACCAAAGCATTCGAAGTGAAATCAGTATTTCAAAGTGTCCTACAACAAAAGTAAAACTGAATGGACTAGTTAATGTAACATTTTTATTAGACACGGGATCAGAAGTCTCTACATTGAGTGAAACTGTATATAGAAAATTCTTTCCAAACGTTGAACTTAGAGATACTCAAAGACTCCTGAAACTAGTTGCTGCAAATAATACTGTAATTCCATACCTAGGCTATGTAGAACTTGACATTGAACTTTTTGGTTGTGTATTTCATAGTGTTGGATTTCTTGTATCCAAAAATACTAATTCCAGTTCTGTCCAAGGAATTCTGGGATGCAATATTCTGAAATATGTTAACCGTGTTTTGAAAACTGATAACACTACACCTGCGTACATTAACAGAGAAGAAGAAGAAAACTGGAACAGAATATCAACAGTGTTTGATTTAACAGAGAACTGTGATCGGTTATCATTTGTGAAAGTGGCAGGAAAAGAAGACATTTTAATTCCAGCTTGTTCAATGAAAGTCGTCATTGGTTCAACGCGTCAAAATCGGAGAGGAGAAGAAATGGTAGCAGCTGTTCAAGCGATTCAAGGAGCAACTGGATCATTACCACGAAATATTTCTGTAATAGACACACTAAGTGAGGTAAAGAATGGAAAGATTCCTGTTCGTGTCTTAAATTTAGGAAACGAAGATATTTGGCTAAAACCCAAAAGCAGAATTGGAACTTTGCATAAAGTAGAAATAGTAAAGTCAACAGAGGATCATTGTGATATCGATGAAAAAGCAGAAGACAATATGAATGTGAAATCTGATGTAGAATTCCACATTGGTGATGTAGACTTTACTGAAAAACAGAAAGCACAGTTTGACGCCCTATTAAAGAAACATTCCAATGCATTTTGTCAAAATGATTCTGATTTGGGACATTCATCTCTAGTTAAACATTCTATCAAATTAACTGACGAAATACCCATTCGTGTACCACATAGAAGAATTCCACCCAATCAACTGGAAGAAGTGAAACAACATTTGAGTAAGCTGTTGGATCAAGGAATTATTAGAAAAAGTAACAGTCCTTTCGCATCAGCCATTGTTATTGTCCGCAAGAAGGATGGAAGTATAAGGCTATGTGTCGACTATAGACAATTGAACAAGAAGACCATCAAAGATGCATACCCCCTCCCGAGGATAGAAGAGACTCTTGAAATGTTACATGGTGCTAAGTACTTTAGTTCCATAGATTTGGCACAAGGATACTATCAAGTGGAGATGGATGAGGAATCAATTCCCAAGACAGCATTCAGAGTTGGAACCGGAGGACTCTATGAATACCTTCGCATGCCTTTTGGCCTGTGCAACAGTCCAGCCACTTTCCAGCGACTGATGGAGGCTTGCTTTAGTGAAGAAAATTTTGAAATTCTGTTATTATATCTTGATGACATTTTAGTTTTCTCAAAATCTATCGAAGAACATTTTGCTAGACTCGATATTGTGTTTTCTAAACTTAAACAGCATGGACTCAAAATGAAACCTTCAAAATGCTGGTTTTTCCAAAAATCTGTTAAATATTTAGGACATATTGTATCATCTGAGGGAATTTCTACTGACCCAGATAAAACAGCAGCTGTGAAATCGTGGGCTAAACCAACTACAGAAAAAGAATTGAGATCTTTCTTGGGAATGGCTGGTTATTACCGCCGCTTTGTGAAAGACTTTTCCAAAATCGCAAGACCTTTACATGAACTTACATCTGGTGGAAAGAAGTCGACAAAGAAAAAGAAAGTGAAACGGATTTCCATTCCAGAGTCATGGACAAAAGAATGTGATGATGCATTCGAAACTCTAAAACAGAAACTTACATCTTCGCCAGTACTTGGATATCCTGATTTTAAACGTGAATTCATCGTAGAAACTGATGCAAGTATGCATGGTCTTGGTGCCGTGTTATCACAACAACAAGAAAATGGCAAAGTTGTTATTGCCTATGCATCAAGAACACTTCGACCGCAAGAACGAAACATGAACAACTACAGTTCCATGAAGTTAGAGCTACTTGCTCTGAAATGGGCCGTAACAGAGAAGTTTCGTGATTATTTACTTGGATCTCGATTCATAGTTTATACGGACAACAATCCATTGAGTTATCTTCAGACTGCAAAGTTAGGAGCTACGGAAATGAGATGGGCTAGCCAATTAGCACAGTTCAACTTTGAGGTGAAATTCCGATCTGGAAAATCGAATCGAAATGCTGACGCATTAAGTCGAAAACCTATTCCAAAAGTTAGGACTGTGACATGTCATTCTGAAACTGCAGTTCAGAGTATCGTGTGTAGTTCCCCATTGATGGATTTATCGAAGGAAATATCTGTTACGCCTACTTCTGTTAACGCCATACATGCAGAATCAAGAATAGATGCTACATCAACGTTACCAGGATATGAAACAGCAGAAATAGCGTCATTACAACAGAATGATCCATTGATTAGCCGTGTTATTTACTGGTTGAGGTCCTCTACCAAACCGACTACAGTACAGTTGAAGCAAGAAAACAAAGACGTTAGGAAACTTCTGAAACAAAGAGACAAATTAAAGTTTGAAGAAGATATCTTGTATCGAACCATAGAAATGGAAACTGGATTAATAACTCAACTTGTGCTTCCAACCATATTGAAGGATCATGTGTTAGAATCTCTCCATAACCATGCAGGACATCAGGGATGTGAAAGAACACTATCGTTAATTCAGAAACGGTGCTACTGGCCAACCATGGTGAAAGATGTAGAACTGTATTGTAAAAGCTGTGAAAGATGCATGGTAGCCAAAGCTCCTTTTCCATCTATACGAACACCGATAACTAGTTTACTAGCATATCAGCCACAGGACATTTTAGCGATAGATTTTACTATAATGGAACCTTCATCTGATGGCAGAGAGAATGTGCTTGTCATGACAGACATTTTTAGTAAGTTCACACAAGCTGTTCCGACGAAAGACCAAAAAGCACTGACAGTGGCAAAAGTTCTTATCAAAGAGTGGTTTTTCCATTATGGCATACCAAGGAGAATTCACAGTGATCAAGGGAGAAACTTTGAGAGTTCCATCGTCAAAGAACTTTGTGATATGTATCATGTTTCCAAAAGTAGAACCACCCCATATCATCCGGAAGGAAACGGACAAGTTGAAAGATATAACAGAACTATGCATAATTTGTTAAAGACCTTATCACCAGAACAGAAACGGAAATGGACGGAACATCTACCAGAATTAGTGTACATTTACAATTCAACGATTCATTCGTCAACTGGATATACGCCATATTTTCTCATGTTCGGTCGTGAACCAGTGTTACCCATTGACCATTTGTTAGGAATATCTACTCCAGACCCAGACAGCATCGATAAGTACCTTTCCAACCATAAAGAGAAACTTGGAATTGCATTTAATCACGCACGGAAAAATTTAGAGGAAAACGCAGAGAGAAGACAAGAACATTATAACAAAAGTGCAAAAGAAAGTGTTATTCCTGTAGGAACCCGAGTTTTAACCCGAAATCGTGTGCAAAGAAGAAATAAGATTCAAGATGTGTGGGACCCCACTCCTTATAAAGTCATTAGTGCATTAAGTGATAACGTATATTCTATTCAGTTAGCAGATGGTTCAGGACCAGTGAAAAATGTGAACAGAAGAGAAATTCTTAACACCGGTGAAATTATTACAGAGGAACCAGATGTGGAAATTCCAGTTACAAATTCTGATGACTCCGATGAGGAAGATTCCTATTTCAAGGTGATGCATTGCGACCAAAATGAAGATATCGAAGAAGAAACAGTAAATACAGCAAAATTGGGGATTTATGGGTCAGTGCTACATATAATCAAACAAATCTATACTACTACTATATTAAAATAATAGACTCGAATTTTTGGTCTTTAATACCGAGAAATCGGAAGAATACTGTCTTTTGTTTTCTATATTTTAAACATCATTGGTACTTGAAGATTACCAATTTGTTTTTATTTTTTCTCAGTTAAGCATCGTTAATAAATAATCAACGAAAATTCCTCAAAAAAATCCCGGAAATCACCTGGATTTTTTGGATTTTACAATCTTGCGCTTGCGCAATACATTCACGCTTACGGGATCTTTAGTTCGGGTAAATTTTCATTGGATTTTTGTTATATATTCTGTTCATAAATATTAATGATTTCTTATGAGAGAAAGTATAAAATAACAAATATACATTTCAACTAAGTACTTACTTTTGTCTTCGTGATGACAAAAAATATTTGATTTCATGCAAAAAAGTTACATTATATTTGTTAGGAGAGTGAAGATAGAATATGTTTTATCGTAAAAATGAATAATGTCCTACGGACCCAGTTTTACTAAGAAAATACGTGTACGTTGGTGAAAAGGTGTTGAATTCTTCCATTCTATGGATTAAAATTTTTAGTTGAAAGGTATTTGCAGTCTCAGAAAGGTTCGTTGTGATGAATTTGACTTATTTTCAAGGCAACTTCATTAACTTTCTCCAAAATCGTTCCTGAGCGATTCTGCAATTTTCTGCTACATTACGGGCATAAGGGAGGCATTCTAACTGTGGCGAGGGCCTTTCCCGAGACACGGTTAAATTATTCAAATTAAGGAAAGTGTAGTTAAATTAATAGCATTATTGTTGGCTTATAGCTTTGTCATGTAAATGTCAATAATAAGGTGTGTCGATGTACCTACATTGTATTTCGTAAATGTCCGATATGCAATGTCAACCCGTGCACGCACGGGTCAAAGTCTAGTGTTTTGATAAATGAATAGCACATTTCCGGATGCAATCTTATCTCCATTTTACAATCAGTAAAAACATAAAATTGAAGGAGGCTGGTTAGTCAATAAATTAAGCATAAAATCTTCCTTCAAATTTTTGATATGTATTCAGCCATAAATGATTGGTTTGTAAAGATATTTTAGCTTTAAAATTTGAATAGTTTCCTAAACAAAGCTCTTTTTTTATGTAGATTAACATAGTCCGAAAATGGTAATGATCATCAGCCCTAATAAGTCAAAGAGCGTGAAGGACCCTTGCACCAGACTTAAACATATACCGTAAGTACAAATTGACAAGTTATATTATAAACGTTACATGATCATTACATGATTGATTATCGCATACAATGTATTATAAATTTTTCAAATGTTAATTGTGTGCTCTCTTTTGAACACTCAGATCATTCGATAACGATTACATAATAAAGATTATTTAATACATCTCAACCAAACTTATTTTTTATTGTATAGTTTGATGTTTCACTGATGTTTATACATAAAATACTCAAATCTTACATTTAATCATAATTACTTAGAATTATATAAAATCAGTACAAATTCTACTATTACTAGCAGCAACAATAATCTAATTTTAATACCATTAAAAGCATGAATTAAAAAACCTAGCACATTTGCAAAAAAAAACATCATAGGGCCTCTAAGAGGGTATTGTACTACAAAATTTGAAACTTCAGAAAAATTTTTCCTTCCATATTTAATGTAAGAAATAAGAGACTCGCAGTAAAAGCCAGTTTCTGATGTTAAATTATATTTAATGGGTGTATTAGACAAAACTTCAAATAACCTATGCAACATATCTTTCCTCTGGTTCTCACTAACAGGGGAATTAGGCCATTCAATAAACAAACCATTTTGATAGTCAAATAAAGAATTATTTCCATTTGCAAAACTGACTTCTAAGACTCTACAACGTATCGTCAAAGTGAAGGTCACACTTAAATGAACAATGTCAAATCTATCTGGCCAGATGTCCAAAAACATAAAATAATGAAAATAAGTAAAAAAAGGTGTTCGCCTAAGCACTTTGCAAACAGTTCCAAAGGTCACCTGTCCATTTTGGCACAACTCTGTAAGATGCTCTCTGTCTCGGCACCTAATGAACTAATATAAAAAAAAAAGTAAAATGTTAATACATGTAAGATTACTAAATATACATGTATGTTCTTTTTTTTTTGGATGGGGAGGGCGGTAATTTTTTAAAAAATGAGCATGCAAATCTAAAGCTTTTAAATGTATTAATTTGAATAAATAACAAATTTAAAAGGTCAATTTTTAGTAATTTTCGGAAGTTAACAGGCTCAAAATGGAATATAGATGTTTTTCAATTATTATTACATTAGTACTATTATGTTTTCAGACTCTAGATCTGTGGGAATATAAATTGATGGGCTTGATATCCATAAAATCAAATATAATTGATTCAAAACAACAAATTCAGAGAGTTTGATATACTGGTAAAAGATCAATATCTAAAATATGTAATTTTTATATGTGCTGTTACAGTAGCAAACTATTTCATTGGCTAAACAAAAAAATTACCCTTATATAAACTTTTTGCTCTTACTCTAAAAAATGTATCGATCCGCATGACATTATGTTTAAATGTTTTATATTTTGTTGTTACTATAAGGTCATTTTCATCTTATTTTCTGTACTTGGTGATATAAAAGCATAGGTAATCACAGATTACTAAGCTCACCGAGACGAGGCATCGCCTTTATGAGGCATCACCTTTATGAGACCACCTTTATCATATTATATGAAAATCATGCTTTATGATCTTGCATATTCATGGATGCTGTTTTGACATAATATTGTATATCATCTGATAAAAAATTGTATGATAATCATATGTTCATTTCATACGGTATTATAAGATACAATGTTTATCAATACAATAATATAAAATACAATATTGCATCCTATCATACTTACAATTTTCATCATATAATACAATAAAATACTGTAATAAACAATGATGAGATATGATATTGTAACATATTATATGACATTGTATTGTGTTATGAATAATTGTATTTTATCACATAATACAATCCTTAATATTTAATACAATATAGTATTATATAATACAATATCATAGAACATAATACATGTACATCATAATATTGTACCATATGATATAATATTGTATAATTTATGATACTGTATTGTATGATGATGTATCATATTTGATACTAACATAATATGATATTGTATCATATGATATAATATAATTTGATACAACATTGTACCATATCAAATGATACAATATCATGTGATATAGCAAAATATAATATAATTTATAATGCAATATTATATTATACAAATTGTGTCATATGATACATTGATATGTATTACAATATCATATTATAATACAATTTCATGTGATATAATCATATAAAATATAACAATATTATATAATACAATTCCATGTGATATAATACTATATCATAGAAACGAATATCATATTATACAATATCGTAAGATACAATATTATATAAAATACATTATCATTAATTAATTACATTAATATTCTATATTACAATATCATATGTAACAGTATTATGTGATAATATAATAAATAAATAATATCATATCATATTATACAATATTGTATCATAATATACTATACTATACATAACAATATCATGATACAATTATAATCATATCATAAAATATCAAAAAAATTGATACAATATCATATCATATAATTTTTTCCATTATATCATATGATATTATATTTTATCATATTAAACTAGAGGTATTGTGAGCAAGCTCACAATTGATACCCCCGGCTAAGAAAAAAATCATAACGCGTGTATTTTTGCTATCATAGAAAATATTGGATGAATCTATTTCACTGTCCATTTTCTATAAATAACAACTGCTTTATTTTTGAAAACTGCTAATTTTTAGCTTCTAATATTTCCATTAATACAAAACATGACAGACAGAATTTAGCTATTTTGAAACAATGACCTTGAACTTTCTCAATTGACCTTGGGTCAAGGTCATGACACACCCTTAGATCATAAGCAATCTTTGTGTGAAGTAAGAACTTCCAATGTTTCCCCATAAGAAAGATATGGACCGGACACGAATTTTGCATTTTTTCTGCCAGTGACCTTGACCTTGCCCAAATGACTTTGGGTCAAGGTCATGACACACCCTTAGGTCATAAGCAATCTTTGTGTGAAGTAAGAACTTCCAATGTTTCCCCATAAGAAAGATATGGACCGGACACGAATTTTGCACTTTTTCTGCCAGTGACCTTGACCTTGCCCGAATGACCTTGGGTCTAGGTCATGACACACCCTTAGGTCATAAGCAATCTTTGTGTGAAGTAAGAACTTCCAATATTTCCCCATAAGAAAGACATGGACCGGACACGATTGCACAGACAGACGGACAACCAGACGGACAGACAGACGGACAGACGGATGGACGGACAAGGTGATTCCTATATACCCCCCAAACTTTGTTTGCAGGGGGTATAACAATAGTGTATCATACCATACAATATGTTATCATAGGAATCATGTTATATCATTTGAAAACAAACACATCTATCTATCAAGCAGGTTTGAGTGAGATAGATTTTTTTTTCATCCTTGATAATGGAGATCAGGCTCTGCATCTGAAGCTACATCTGCATTTCATTTATAATATAGTTAAATCAACTATGCAAGCTATTATCTATAAAACATGTGACCTGTTTCAAAAAACTAAACCTCATCCAGCATCCGAAACCTATGGCTCAGATTCAGCATTCAAGCCTGTCAGGTGCATCAGTATCATTAACGCATCATCCATGCAAGTTTGGTGAAGTAAGGACCAGTAATAACTAAGATATCATCATCAGAAGGCACCTGTTTCAAAAACTTAAACCAGCTATTAAAACCTTAACCTCCTCCAGCATCCAAAACCTATGGCTCAGATTAAGCATCCATGCCTGCCAGGTGCATCAGTATAATAAGACACACCATCCATTCAAGTTTAGTGATGTTAGGACTAGTAATAACTAAGATATATTTTTTAGCATCCTTGATAATCGAGATCAAGCTCTGCATCTGAAACTACCTCTGCGATTCATTCATATTATAGTTTAATCAGCTATGCAAGTTTGAAATAGTACTATCATCTATAAAACATGTGACATGTTCCAAAAAACTTAACCTACCTTAACCTCAACCAGCATCTGAAACCTATGGCTCAGGTAGCAAGGGACAGTTTCGAATAAAGTACCCGTCAATATTTTTGTAAAATTGAGAGTTGCTGTACTTGAAGGCTTATGAGTGTTGCTAAAATTCATGAAATGATTTTTAATGATTCTCATTAGTAAGAGGGGTGTCTGTTGTTGAAATTGATATGCAATATGTAGGCCCCTTATGTTAGGTACATGAGAATCAGAAGTAAAATGCGAAACCTGCGGCTATAACTGTTGTGCTGACTTTACACAGTGA
The DNA here is from genome assembly GCF_902806645.1 of Magallana gigas. Lineage (NCBI taxonomy): Eukaryota > Metazoa > Mollusca > Bivalvia > Ostreida > Ostreidae > Magallana > Magallana gigas. The sequence goes on along the minus strand of NC_047567.1, from coordinate 20,969,157 downwards.
AATTGCAAGTTACAGACGGGAGGTAAAATAACACGAAAAGTAGGTGGATGGGACATTGTAAACTATACACCGGTAAGTTTCTGACATGTGATAGTGCAACTTGCACGCGGTACGGAAGGTCAACCCTCTGCAGGAAAGGGTCAAAATCTCATAAAAACAGTATGTAGAGAATTTTACAGGTTTTGACAAATAATTTTCTTCATAAATTGGTGATTGGCCTTATAAAGAGTGAATTAAAGGTATTTGTGCTGAATGGGAACTGAGGAAATTCTAGTTACCGAGTTCTGAAGACATGCATCCCTTGGCTACAATGAATTGTATAAAAAAAACTGCCACCTCGAGACTCAAGCCTGTCTTGAGCATCAGTATCATAAGACGTACCATCCATGCAAGTTTGGTGAAGTTAAGACCAGTAGTAGCTAAGATATAATCATCAGAGGGCACCTGCAACAAAAACTTTAACCAGCTCTAAAAATCTTAACCTCCCCCAGCATCCAAAACCCATAGCTCAGATTCAGCATTTAAGCCTGTCTGGTGCATCAGTATCATAAGACACACCATCCATGCAAGTTTGGTGAAGTTAGGACCAGCAGTTACTTAGATATTGCTATCAAAGGGCACCTGCAACAAAAACTTTAAACTGCTCCAAAAACCTTAACCTCCTCCAGCATCTGAAATTTAGGACCCAGATTCAGCATCCATGCAAGTTTGGTGAAGATATGTCAAGTAATAACTTAGATACAGGACCTGCAACAAAAACTTTAACCAGGTCCGGACGCCGGCGCCGAGGGTATAGCATAAGTATATTTATAACAACTTTACCTCTTGCTTTGGAGTTTTATCTACAACACTTGTACTGATAAGACGTCTTTCACTGATGCTTTCGTTCAGCAGTTCGGTGACTGAAATGATATTTTAAAATTCATTGGTACATAAATTTATTTGGGACATGCATGTAACTGTTATCATTCAGATAATTTTGCATGCAATACATGATTAATCATGATTTTTTTTCAAAAAGAGCATAAAGTTAACTGGATATTTGTAAGTAAATGTTAAACATGTAGAATTTAATTTAAACTAGAAAACTGACCAGTCAGGAAGGGCCCCACTATGACAATTAATATAGAGAAGGCAATAAATCATTGTGTACGGTATTTTGACCAAAATAAAATATGAATATTATATTTTAAATCCATATTTAAAAGAATGTACACAATACTACACATCATTCAAAATTGACCTTAACTTCAAAACAAAGTTCATTTGCAGACACAGGCAGTGCAGTAATTAAACTCAATGTGACAGATAAAGATAAAGCTTACTAGGATTTTCTTCCTGTGGAAGGTTAATTAATCCCAAAGGACAAATATTGCACAACCTTCCATGTATACAATGGTAACATTCTCAGCAGTTATCTCTCTTTGCCCATTCATTTTCAGCAGTTATCTCTCTTTGCCCATTCATTGTTATGCATAGTTAGGAATCTACCCCACCACCCCAGCTCCAGACCAGAAGACATAGAGAACCAAACTTAGCATCAAAATATGTATTTCTGCCTACTGAACTACCATACCAAATTTGAACTTGATTGGGCAACCATAAAAAAAGTTATTTAAAAAAACAGGAAATTTGTGGACGGAAGAGTGACAGACGGACGGACAGAAGGACGGACGGACAGAGTGATTACTATAGGGCACCCGCAAACTTAGCATCAAAATATGTATTTCTGCCTACTGAACTACCATACCAAATTTGAACTTGATTGGGCAACCATAAAAAAGTTATTTAAAAAAAACAGGAAATTTGTGGACGGAAGAGTGACAGACGGACGGACAGAAGGACGGACGGACAGAGTGATTACTATAGGGCACCCGCAAATCCTTGCGGGGCCCTAATTATGATCCAAACAATAATGAGTAAAATATTCTACTGCAGTCAAAAAGTCAACAGGCATGGGCACGATAAATAGAAAATTTCAAACTAATAATTGATTACTTTTGGAAATTTTGTGTAAAAGATTCCTCAATTATTAAAGTCATATTTGTGACAGTCCTGTAATTAATACATGTACAACAAGATTCTATTGAATGACAAGAGGCCCATGGGGCTTATCGGTCACCTGAGTAACTGCAGTGTGGCTTTTGCAATGTATATTCATGTGCATTATAATTACATGGCTAATGAAATCATTTTTAATATTCTGGGATTGTTAAATCCAATAACTTTCTAAATTCTAAAAGAATTATTAAAAATTGTAGCATAACATACAGTGATATAACTGAACAAATCTTAAGTACAAAAAAATGAACGGTCTAAATTACACCACGTACCCTATATAATCAATAGAGCCCTGCCCTAAAACCAGTGCCCTGACCCAGGGGCCATGAAATTCACAATTTTGGAAAAGGCACTCTTCCTCATCATAACTATGGACTAAGCTCGTTTGCTTATTACTATCCAGGAGCAGAGGAGAAAATTTTTGAAGAATTAATGCATTTTCTCTATATAACCATTAGAGCCCCAACCCTAACACCAGAACCCCAGGGGTCATGAAATTCATATTTTGGAAGAGACACTCTTCCTCCTTATAATTATGTACTAAGTTTATGGGCTTAATACCCAGGAGCAGAGGAGAAGATTTTTAAAGAATTAATGTATTTTCACTATATAATCATTTAGGCCCCTGCCCTAAATTCAGAACCCCTGACCCAGGGGCCATGAAGTTCACAATTTAGTTAGAGAGCTCAATGTTAATTACAATCATGCCAGCAGTTCGACTGTTTGATGTCCAAAGAAAAACATTATTTAAAGATCGCATTAATTTTGATGGTTTTAGCCCCACCCCTCAAGGGGCAGGGGCCATAAATTTCACAATTTTTACTCCCCTTCAAAAAACCACATTGAGCCCCGTATTAAATTTGAATTTTGCCAAGCAATTTTTTTAAGAATGAGAAAAACTATGAAAATATCAAAGGCCGGAACGGCCACAAAGGCGTCGAACTGACTTTTTCTTTTATATAGAATGATATCAATAATTTGAATTTCTGTTAATTTAATAGTTGTATATCAAATAATTTTAGACATAGAATAGAGAACTATATGAATTGTGTTTTGTGCTGCTTTAAAAACAAAAAAAAGTTTATTTTCTTATAAAATAGGTATTGGTGCTTTTACAATTCAATAACCATGATAACTCATTATGGTTACAAAATTTGAAGAAATGTCAAAGTTTAAATTATTAAAATAAATTATTTTCTTTAAACAATTTTCACAGGTTCGTGATTTGAATACATTAACAGTATGTCCCTAATTATAATAATAAAACATACTTTTAATTATTTCAATTCCCGTTTGAAACAAGATTCCCTATGGTACTGTTGTTTACAAACAAATCCACAACACGTGCTATCTAAAATGCTCGACCAGATCAACTGCATTATCGTGTTTATTTTTATCAACAAAATCACTAGATACGTTTATCACTTACATTTATTTTGGAGACCGTGTCCGATAACAAATAAATTTTATTTCTTTCGGGCACGCTCTCCAATTAAAATGTAAGCGATAAACTAAAATAATATTAAGTGAATGTTTACACCTGATTGTATTCATCCGCCATTTCTTGATTAAGCAAACTTATTATCAAAACCGATTTGGTTTGACTTTTCCTATAGCGTCACGATCATTTCTGTCAGCTACGTCATGCATAAATTATACACGCCGCCGGTGTGAAAACTATATGATTGGTTAACTCCTATTTTTAGGCCGAGTTATCAGTATACGCTTATGCAATGCCAGAGCTGAAGGATTTCTCAGGACAGTTTATTTCCCCCCAATATTATTCATTCAAAATCGACTATCCCGTATGTTTAAATTCTGTGCTAAACTCTCTCTCTCTCTCTGTAAACGGGCGTTAAACCATAGCCTCAAGCTACGGTCCAGAGTACGGTGTTATAAAAAATATAATATTTAAAAGTTGCATGTGCTAAGCGTTCATTTCATGTAAATACCGTAAATATATAATGCACATGTATTACCTACTATTAACTTGCCAGTAAAAGTGATAGGTATGAATTCCTCGATTTCTACACCTTTCGATCGGCAATCGACAGTCAATAAAAGTAATGAACGATGGTGTGAAAGAACGAGACGGAAGTGGAGAGTGCAAGGAGGTTTGTACATGTGCGTCTTCATTAGGCAAGTGTCCGATTCGTTTCTCTTCTGTTGCCCTATCACTTTCGGTGTAAATATATATACTAAAATATCCACAAACCATTTGCTGCAGATTTCTTTATTTTACCTGTCTCTGAACCCCCATCTTCGCTAGCCAAGGGTTTTCGGTCCACTTTGCTCCCCATTTTATGGGGAGCAAAGTGGACCGAAAACCCTTGGCTAGCGAAGATGCTGAACCCCCGATCACCCGCTCCATACATGAACACTGGTTTGTTTACATACATAAAAAATACAGTTCTTGATCCGCTTTCCGAGTACGGTTAAAGGTTGTTTAATAGGAGAAAGTTTGGGGCGGGTAAAGCTACAATTATTAACAGTAGTAAACTAAATGAAAAATTATTTAAATGGATTATTTGCACAAAATGTGGTATGGTATGATGTAAATATTTTTAAAAAATAGTGTTATTTTTATACGCGGCAAATTGCCGTAAAGTTTTTTTGGACATGTAAGTATTGTATGCACTGTAGCTTTATATTTTCTAACCCAAAATTTATACACAGAGCTACAGCTACATATGTTATGTACCGTATGTATTGTTTTATCACAAGTGTACACTTTCGAAAAATAGCCCAATTTCGACAGTCACGAGTACCCATGTGAATTTTTCATTCTCTGATATGTTGTTGTTCTGTCCGTGCATAATTTAGTCTTAGTTAACCAGCAGCCAATCAGCGGTAAGCTGAATCCACCAATAAAAAAAAACTGTGGTTAAGGTGCGGGTATTGTTTATGTATGACGTAGCTGAAAAAGTTGAACGCGACGCGATCGGAAAAGTCAAACCAATTCGGTTTTAGTAATATACTTATGCAATGAGTTGTCAATAACCAGGTAGGCAAAGTTTGTTTTTTTGTACACAATTTAGTTTAATAAATGGAATAAAAATCTTGTAATACGTTTAATACTTTAAAGAACTTATTTCTTATGCGCATTTAAAAAGCGGTGCAGTGCATGAATTTGGACGATTGCCAATCCAGACGATCGCTAGAAGGCTGTCGAGCATTAGCTCGACGCCTTAAAAAAATGAAAATATCTAACAGAATATGCAAATTCGACATTAAAAATTTAGAACTTGAAGATTTAAGAAATGTGATATTTAAGGATGGCAATCTCTAGTGTTGTTACAATAGTCGCCGACTATCGAAAAATTGTGGCTGAAGGCAGCAGGTCAGGGACAATCGAAAGTTAGTTTATATCATCGATAGTTGCTAAAATTCAGTCACGTGACAGATAACATTTTACTGTTTAGCAATATCCATACAATGACTAGGCCTAAAGTATTGTTATACAGTGACCAACCTAGGGGGCGACTAACTTTTTGATGGGTAACTTCGCCAGAATTTCTTCCGAGTGAGAAGCTGAAGTTGCCCTGTATTCTGAGTTTACGATTGTGTTTATTAAACCCAAAGGGAATAAATGATAATTATCAAATTTACAAGACGCTTTCACAAGCTCAGTTTACCCCTGTTGTGAATAGTAACCTGCGACTGTTTTATCTTCATGTGTTATAAAAACGGGTGATACTGTGCATTGAAAATTACAACTGATGTTTATTACTTTTCATGCTGATATTACCATTATAGTTTGAAACCTGTAATTAATTAACAATACTGCCAATAATCAGAACACCGTTTGTTTACAGTTGTATTCAAAATTAAACAGATCCACTACATAGCGGTTGTAATTGGGTCAAAGGGTTGCACTAATACCTCCAAAATACACAGAAGTACATGGACTGATTTTATTTTTCATTTGACTTACAGAATTACAAAAAATTTAATGTTTAAAATGTATAAATGTATCAGATCAATTAAATTTGGCAAATTGGATAAGTTTTTACAAATTTTAGATGTTGTTTTATTTTTATTTATTTTATTGACATGCTTTCTATCCAATTTAAATAATAATTTTGCCCTTGGTTGGTCCCTAAGTATAAGAGGATTTAAAAAAAAATTCTCTTTAAATTCCTATACATTTAACACATAGAGCTTCCATTGTTGCCCCCACCCTACCTCAGGTATCATGATGCTAACTAACTTGAATCTCTTCTACATGGAGATACTTTCACACAAGTAACAGCATTCCTGGCCCATTGGTGTTTGAGAAGAATATTTAAAACATTTTTTTCTTTATATTACACCTATGTAAAAATTCGACCCGCCCCCCACTGTGACCCAACCCTAACCCCAGGGTTCATGATTTGAACAATCTTGAATCTACACTACCTAGGGATACTTTCACACAAGGTTTAGCTTTTCTAGCCATTGGTTTTTTAAAAGATTTTTCTCTATATACTCCTATGTAAAAATTCAACCCCCAACTGTCGCCTCACCCTATCCTCGAGGATCGAGATTTGAACAAACTTTCATCTACACTACCTGGGGATGTATCCACACAAGTTTCAGCTTTTCTAGCCAAATGGTTTTTGAGAAGAAGATTTTTGAAAGATACCAACAAATTTTCAATAATTTATAATTATCTCCTCTTGAAAGAGGGTGTGGCCCTTCATTTTAACAAACTTGATTCTCCGTCACCTAATGATGCTTTGTACAAAGTTTGGTTGAATTTGGCCAATGGGTTTTGGAGAAGAAGTCGAAAATGTAAAAAGTTTACAAACTGACTGAAGGCGGATAAAAAGTGATCAGAAATGCTCACTTGAGCTTTCAGCTCAGGTGAGCTAAAAATTACGATGATCGTACCTCATGACAGGACCTATATGGGCACCTGTCTTAATTTGTAACTTAAACAGATGTTAAATTTGATCGCCCTTATATTTAACTTAACACTAAGTCTTGTTAAATGTGATATCAATTTAGATAGAGATTTATTTAATACCTTCAGGGAGCAGCTGGTGGTCTTCATCATCTGTTGGAGGATCTTCCACTGCAGATAAAATTTACAAACAATATTGAGTTAATTTAAGTTTTAAAATGTTTGAAATTAAAAAAAAATGATTTCTATCAACATATTTTTACGGTAAATACCAAGCCCCTTTTTTGTTTTAGTACATGTATTTGTGATAGGATTTTTCTCTATTCCTAAATTAAAAGATTTGTTTTCTATTCCCATATAAAAATCCCCCTTTGTGGACCCACTTTTCTCCAGGGAATTATGGTTTGATCAAGCCTTAATCTACATAACCTGTGCTTTCACACACATTTCACCTTTTTAAGCTGAATGCTTTTCCAATAGATTTTTATAAAGATTTTTCTCTACATCTTCCTTCGTAAAAATTTAACCCCCCCCCCCTTGTGGCCCCACCATACCCTAGTGTTTGAAGAAACTTGAATCTACCCTATATGCTTCCATCTAAGTTTAAGCTTTTCTGGCCAAATGGTTTTTGAAAAAAAGATTTTAAAAGTTTTTCTCTATATATTATGTAAAACTTCATTCCCCCTATTGTGGTCCCACCCTACCACCAAGGATTATAATTCAAATAAACTCGAATCTACTCGACCTGATCAAGGATGCCTCAATACAAATTTAAGCTTTTCTGGCTCTATAGTTTTTGAGAAGATTTTTAAAGATTTTCTCTATATATTCCTATGTAAAAATTCATCCCCCCCATTGTGGTCCCATCCTTCCCCAGTGGACCATGATTTGAACAAACCTGAATATACACTACCCAAGAATGCTTCCACACAAGTTTCAGCTTTTCAGGCCTAATAGTTTTTGAGAAGATTTTAAAAGATTTTCTCAATATATTCCTATGTAAATCTTGACCCCCCAATGTGGCCTCACCCTATCCCCAGGGACCATGATTTGAGTAAACTTGAATCCACACTACTTGAGGATGCTTCCACACAAGTTCCAGCTTTTTTTACCATATTGTTTTTGAGAAGAAGATTTTTGAAAAATACCAACAAGTTTTCAATAATTCTAAATTACTGTGGAATCATTAGATTTCGTGGTGGCTCAATTTTCGTGGAATTCGAGGGTACCTCGCATCCACGAATTAACATCCTCCACGAATTAATAAATTGGGTAATAAAGTCATATATCCTATGTAGGTTTAAGAGAATACACGAAATTACGTTCCCACGAACCTGTAAAATTTAAGCAATCCACGAAAATTGGCCCCCACGAAATTAAATGATTCCACAGTATCTCCCCTTTAAAGAGGGTGTGGCCTTCATTTGAACAAACTCGAATCCTCTTCACCAAGTGATGCTTTGTGCCAAGTTTAGTTGAAATCAGCCCAGTGGTTCTTGAGAAGAAGATGTAAATGTGAAAATTTTACAACGATGCCAATGATGCCAACAACAACAGACAATGGACAAATTTTGATCAGAAAAGCTCACTTGAACCTCCGGCTCAGGTGAGCTAAAACTTACTCCAATACAATTACTGTACCCCATGCCAGTATGACATGGATCCATAAGGGCACCTGTCCTATTTTGTAATTAAACAGTTGTTAAATGTGATATCAATTCAGGTAGAGGTTTAGATTATAAATTTCCTATGCTGTCAGCTTTAACATTTCTACATTTGGGACGATGAAACCTGCCTTTTTGCTGACTGATCAAGTTTTGTAGCACTGGCAGTTTCATTGGGTAGTCTATTATTAAATAACTGAGCTAGATCTGGAAAACCATGGCTGCCTTTGTCCAGAAATGGGCAATCAGTATTATTGTGCAGTTTGATGACTGAAATTTCTGCAATATTTTTGGAATAAGGGCTACTGGAGGGTAGGCATATCCTACTATTCCCCTGCCAACTGAGACTAAGAGCATCGACTGATAGTGCTAGTTCGTCTGGAAATGGAGACACAAAGGTCTGAATTCCATCGTGTTGCAGACAGGTCTATTTGTGGTCTTTCCCACATATTGAATATTGTCTGTACAACAGCTTTGTTCAGCATCCACTCTGTTTGGAAGTATTGTGGATCTTTGAGGACAGAAGATCTGCCAATATGTTGGCTTTTCCAGCTATATACTGTAGGACAGTACCGTCAACGCGGATCCCGTATTTGACCCGCGCTCCCCCCGCGGTTATTTAATCCTTTCCGCGTTACACCATCGCGGTTAATTCATCGCGATCCTCGCTGCAGCCATGTTTAAACTGCGGCGGTGGTGACCTACCGTTGTACAAGGTGATCGGAGATTTTTACCTGTATGCTATTAGACAATAAGAAGGCCACCTAACACTGAGAGTCATTCTATACTGGCCATGTCTGATGTATTGTTTTCATTTCACATATTAAAATGATTACGTATTTTAAATGCACGTTTTCAAAACTTCTTATCGATTATTTTAGAATATATTTTAATTAAAGAATCATCTGCACCCGTAATAATTTTCATGTAACTATTGATATACCTATTATTTCAAAAAATATTTAGTCATTTTTATAATGTAATCTACATGACGGAGAGGGAATAGAAACTATAAAACATTATTTTTCGATTTTTTTAATGATTTTAAACATTTCCGACTACAAAAATGTTTTAATCCATATCAGTTTTGTAGCTCGTTTTACGGCACCCTCTCGATGCTCAAGACAAGTAATCTAGTCCGTGACAGGCACATGCTACACGAAGAACGTATACCTACGGTCAACGGCATGATATGAAAATTTTACTCAACCCTTAAAATACTAAATTATATTGACATAATTTGTGTGAGTTCAATATGAAGCTACAACCACAAATGTACACGTAGTATCAGCTGCGAATACCGTTTTTTCGTAACCGCCCCCGCCACCTCTTCAACGTTTTTAATGACTGTGAAAGTACATGTAAATTGTACTTGACTTTAGTCCCAATTGTTTAACACAAAGGTGTGAAACCATCGCATTGACGGGAAATCACTCTACGCTTGAATGCACAGAATACACTGGTACATGTACATATGTGAGACAGGTGGATAATCTGTGTAACGAGTGACCATCAGGAATTTCATTTGTTTTTCAAACAATTTTACTAACAGTAATAACGAGAGAGAGAGAGAGAGAGAGAGAGAAGAGAGACGAGAGAGAGAGAGAGAGAGGAGACTGTCGATACTCAAGACAATTAACCTAGTCCGTGACAAGCCACCCCGCTACGCGGTGTACGTATACCATACGATCAACGGCAAAATATGAAAATTTCACTTTACCCTAAAATAAAAAATATATTGATATCATTTTATGTGTGTTGAATATCAAGCTACTACACATATGTCGTATCTGTAGCGAATTATAACGTTTTTTTGTATCCCCCCCCCTTTCCAACGTTTAATGACTGTCAAAGTTAACTGTATTTGTCCCAATTGTTTTACACAAAGGTGTGAAACCATCGCACTGACAGGAAATCACTCTTCGCTTGAACGCACAGAATACACGGGTATGAGGCAGGTGGATATTCCTTGCAACAAGTGACATCCAGGAATTCTACCCGTATATCAAACAATTTATTTAACAGTAACAATAAATAATTGTTTCATTTTACTGCCTTCTTAAACTGTAAAAGGTGTTTAACATGTCTCTTGAAGAGAGAGAGAGAGAATTTTTTTTAATAACGCTGTATACGAACTAAACTTCACAAACACAGTGTCAAGCATTAAATTAAACATCATAAACAGTGTTAAATACTTTATTGTTAGACAAACTTCTTTTTTTTCCTTCACCCGAAGACTAATAGAACGAAACTGTTTTCCTTTATCAAGGAAGAAGCACATGGTGCAGCTCGCGGGCTGATTTGTTTGACAGGTGAAGCACGTGGACTCAGACTGAAACTGCATATTGGATTCAATCACAATGTCTTTTATGAATACTAAACTTAGAAAATTTTTATATTAGTATATTTCAATTGAATGCAGTGGTGTCGTGGGGGGGGGGGGGGGTAAAGAGCATTAATTACCTCCTCTCTCTCTCTCTTCTCTCTCTCTCTCTCTCTCCTCTCTCTCTCTCTCTCTCTCTCTCTCTCTCTCTCACACACACACACACCACACACATAAAGATCGTAGATAAAATCAAGATCGGCGACACTCAATCAAGAGGCCTCCTACCCTAGGTTTGTTAATCACTATACGCAGGAAATGATCGCGACTTATAATTAATATACACTATGAAGGAAATGTGTACAAAAATAGTTGGCATTTGAATTTTTTTTAAAGGTAACTCGAGATGTATGCATTTAATAACATGTACAAGTAAGTAAGTAAATAAGTAAGTAAGTAATTTATTTATTTATAGTGACATGTGTATACATTTCCAAGTGTAATATTACCAACAGTCAGTATAGATTAAACACCCGGCCCGTCGGGCCTATATGCCACTTTGAACACATAATACATGAAAAAAGAAAAAAAAAAATCCCCATGTTGTTTTGTGATGTAACAACCTCATTCAATTTCTTGTAAAGAAAATGTCTATCTTCACGCACACCAGAACGCCTAGCCATCGTTTTATGAAAATCACAGAATATACGTGTATGTACACTGTATCATTTCAGGGCAACACTTAGTTAAAAACTGAATAAAACCCGTGCGATGTGAAGAATCATACAATTTTAACTATGAGTACCTTTTTTATTTGTGTTTTAATTAGGATACTGGCACTGTACCAGTTATCGGCTATAATTTAACGTTTTCTTTTCGTGTTTCCTTATTTCTTGATATATTGGAATAAAACTTTTAATACTTTAAATTGTGAACTCCTTATTTATCCATCGGTTAGATTATATCATCATTAACAACCCAAAACATATTGTTTCTGTGCTTTTTAGCACGCCCCGAATTTGCCGAGGTTTTATGATTTACTGTACCAGTTATCGGCTTCGTGATAATAACATAATAAAATCCTTGTACATATTGATTTTATATTCTGCAAAGTGTTGATTGAATTATGTCCCTTGCGGGGTCAGCCTATAGGTCTTAAGGTTATTATACATACATAAAACTCAAAAAATTATTCTTTTATCATCATACGGTAATACACACGATCGTACGCTAATCAATGCATGATTATACAATCAGGCGTTCAACTGTGCAATGGATCTCTCGGAATTTATTGAGTTCCTTTTGTTTATAAATGTTAGTATGTATTGATATTATATGTCAAATCAAAGAAGGGATATAATTACGTATCACAAACAGGTCACATTCTATTTTTAACTTATTACGTCACTTCCCCCACAGCTGAAAGTGCAAAGATGTAAATCAGCGGTAAACAATGATCGTTAAAGCTCATGTTTAAAACATATTCAAGGATAGTTTTCAAATAAACACAGTTTTCTTTATTCGAAACAGACGACTGAATTAAAAAATCCCGGATATTCGCGTGCTATAAACCAGAACCCTCAGTTTAGCCGATAACTGGTCTTAGCCGATAACTGGTACAGTACCAGTAACTGATTTTTCTTTGAACATTTAATTGTGAGCAATTGTTTTTATAAGGCTATAACTAGTCGGTCTACAGAGCTGGTTGAAATCAATTTTCCAAACAAATTATAAAAATTTTATCAAAACAATGACGCTTGCTACAGCAATTATAAAGTTGCGATTTTCCGTAATATGAGCGATTAAGCCACTTTCAAAATTTGAATGAATTTTTAACGGTTTCATAGGATAAAATGATATTGAAAATAAAAATATACATACCTGAATATTTATAAAGTAAAATATTTAATTTAAGTAAATAAGTCTTAATATTAATTTACATTTTTTTTGGTTAGATTTTAAAATTTAATTTAATCGTATATCGATATATCAATAAGTTAGTAAAGCATGATTTTTCAACCACCTGCGGGCATGGCTCATTTTACCTTGGATTGTACAGATAACAGCTTTAAATGAATAGAATTCAAATATTACCCCAGTATTACCAAATTAACAGCAAATATCAAAAAAAATATTTACCTTCAAAATATGTGATTTTCTATAAAATGATCATGATTATCTTTACGCATTTGTTAACTTATATTTATGTTTAATGCATGTTATATTTTTTTTAATCGAGGGAGATAACTCGTGTTCCTTTTCGATACTTTTTAACACCTGTAATCGATCGTTCAAACCGCGGGGGTGTGTCATTATGGGTGATTGAACCGCGGGGGGCACGCGGTTTTTACCTGAAACAGGTGTTTAAACCGCATTGCAATTTGGACCGCAGGGGTGCGCGGAAAATACGGGATCCACGTTGACGGTACTGTAATGAGCAGTTAAGGCAATGTTGTTCTTGATGGTCCACTGGTACATGTTCCAGACCAGAATACATAGGGATTGAGAATGAGTCCCTCCTTGTTTGTTGATGTAAGTCATTACAGTGGTGTTGTCCGTCTTGACCAACACCTTTTGGTCCCTCAGTACCTTTTGAAAGTGTTGAATATCAAGATTGGCAGTTTCTCTTGATATTCAACACTTTCAAAAGATCATTTTTAAGTAATTCATATGTTGCAGGGCTATATCCCTTGACCAAACACATGACATCTGCATATGACCTAGATGCACTTCCCACCCTGTCATGGAAGCATCTCGATCTGCTACCAAGGTTTGAGAGACTGGTTTTTCCTTCAGAGGTAACCCTTTGCAAAAATTGTTTTTGATTTTCCATCAGTCTAGGTGTGACTTTACTAATCTGTAACTGGTATTTTTAAGTAAATATTCTTCTCCATTACTTTCCGGTAATACAGAAGATGCATTTGAATGGGCCTCATATGCAATCTTGCCCAGGGCACTCAATCTATGCAAGAATTCATTATTCCCAATAATCTTAGGAATGTCCTGACTAGGAACTTTTCTGATGTTTGTATAAGATAAATCAAAGCTTGGTAACGTTCTAAAGTAGGAAAAATCATGCACTTTTCCAGATCTATAAGGGCACCCAGAAAAACGAGTTTCTGGGTTAAATGAAGATTATACTTCTTCCAATTCACCAAGAACTCCAATCTTCGAGTTTGCTCTATTATATATTGTTGTTCCACCTTCAGTTGTTGATAACTTTGATTTCTGATTAGCCAGTCGTCTAAATAAGCATGGGAATGTCATCCCCTTTGACGCAAGTGGCCTAACAAGTTGACACTATTTTTTGGTAAACAGGCGAGGCGCAACAGAAATTCCAAAGGGAAGTCCTCGATACTGATAAACTGTTCCTTCTATTGCAAATCTTAGGCATTTTTCTGCTTCCTGAATGGATAAGTACTTGCAGATAAGCATCTGAAAGATCTTTAGAAAAGGACCAGTCTCCTGCATTTAGTGACTGAATTTCTGACCTTAAAGTTTTCATTTTGAAGTGCTGATTCTTTATAAATTTGTTTAATTTTCTTAAGTTCAGAATTGCTTGAAACCCCCCGATTGTTTTGGTACAATAAATATGGTTAAATAAAACCCTACATTTGAGTTTTGGGGGTCTACAATTTCTATTGCATTTTTTTCTAGGAGAGATTTTACTTCCTCTAAAATAATGTTTCTTCCTTTGGAATTTCTGTGTGCCTGAAAATGCCTGAAAACGAAGGAGGCTTTTTCAAAAACTCTATTTTGTAACCTTCTGATAGAACTCTGAGTATGAAACTGTCGTCTGAAATTTGTTTCCAATTTGTAACAAAATAATGGAGTATCCCTCCAACTTTTAAACTGGCTTTTGGAACCTGGGGGCATCTAATATTTTCCCTTTTTTGGGAACTCGTATTTGACTTGTCTAAGTGTTTGAATTCCCTATCAGAGGCTTTGCCGACCTCAGATTTATCAGGAAATGGTCGTTTCAGGCCACTGAATTGTAAACCATAAGCCTTGGATGTCTCTTGCACGTCTCTGATCATCTCTGAAGATTTGTGAGTGATTTCATGATTCAGAACTTTGCCAGAAAATAGGTTGTCCCCCTCTAAATGCACTTTCAATAATTCATTTTTGGCAGATGAATCTGGAGTATTCATAGCATCAATATGAATGTTGCGTCTGGCAAGAACACAGCGAGCTGAAGCTCTTCCAGATAAATCACCAATGTCTACTATAGCATTTGCTAGTCCCCCCAACAACTGTGACAAAATATCATCAGGAATTTCTGATTCACCTTTTAAGCCCTTCGACAGGGCAGACAGTATTAGTGAGGCATGAGACACTGCCCTCTGTTGAAATCTTAAACTTTGATCAATAGCTGCAAAGGCAGCATTTGCCTTACGTTCAGAGGAAAACAATTCCCGAGGACCCTTTTCATTCTTTAAACCTTTGTTTGTGTAAATGTAAGTGTTGACTGAAGCATCAATATCAGGGCTCTTGCCAATTTTGTCAAAGTCTTCATCTGGCCACCTATATTGATATCTATGACAAGTTTGAAAAGAAGCTATTTTTGGCAGGGGCTTTTCAACCTCTTTCCAAGCATTAACAATAATGCCATCCGCTGGTAAACTGGGTCCATCAGTCATTCTCTTACTTGTAGGAAGGCCAGTGAAGGACTGTGACAAAGAAGATTTTCTAACTTCCTCTTTTGGCTTTTGAGCTTCATTGTCAAGGATGTTTTGTACATTATTTATCATATTGTCCCATGACTTTGGAATTGACTCTAATTCTTCGTCTTCTCACTATATTACTGTGCAGGGACGTTTCGTTTGTGACATTTTACATTGTCAGGAATATGTGGGATGTTTCTGGAACTTGTGTTTGTATGCTCACTCTGCCATGTGCGGTATTTAACTGGCGATTCAGTGCCCAGAAAACTACATGCATCCTCATCTTCCGCCATTACGTTTAACGGGGGCTCACTGGAATCAGCGTTCGTATCTGCCGAGGACTGTTTATTTAAGATCGATAAGAGATAAATAATTTTATTTTTGAAGGCTGAAAACCTCGAATCGAACATCGCATCGACTTCTCTTCTAGACATGGTGGCCGAAGAATTTATCTCCGGAATAAAATTCGAGTTTACCAGTACCGAGAAATCTGGTATGAGGGGGATCATTTGTCGGCTAGATGACGATGTCTTATCGTTGCGTGAATCCTTACCAGGATTCATTGAAGTTTGATTCTTACCAGAACCACGAGGTTAATGTTTATTACAGGGAACTTTAATATCATTTTCTTCTTCTGAGGCGAACTCGCCTCCCCTGTTTCTTTATCTTTATGTTTAAGGTTAGGGGAGTGTTTAAAATTTGACTTGGCGGTGGCGGTGGTAGCAAATTCCTGAATGAGTAGCTAACGTAAACTCTAACTCTAGGTAAGTATGATGCGAAGGAGATACCTTCAGCATGTTGAGGGCGCAGCTGGTGGTCTTCATCGTCTGTTGGAGGATCTTCCACTGCAGATAGAATTTACAAATGATATTGAGTTAAGGAAGAAAAAAGCTAAACAAGGGTACCGCTAAGGGGATGAAATTAATCTCCTGTCCGCTCCAATTTTTAACTTTGAACATTCTTCTAACTCTTCATTACTATAAAATGTTTATTACCTTTACAACATCCAAATCCAAAAATATATCAAGTCATTGATTTGAACTGTTTACTTTCACTTTAGTTTCCCTGAGCAACCAATATTTAATAAATATTTAGCCTTGATTGACTTGAAAATTAATAGGGTTTGTCCTTGCCCATAAGCCAAAGGAGACACACATACACACACACACGCACAGCACCGATGCCTTATCTCCTTCGCAACAAGTTGCTCGAGGGGAAAAATCTAGGACTTTGCTTGACCTTAACCTCTGACTTAAAAATTTAGTTCTAGAGCTTGACAGAAGCATTTTACGTGTGTAGTATTAAAAGCAGATAAAACCAAGTAAAAAATATTAGGGTTTGGACAAGGATTTTACACAGAGGTCTGCTATGAATAAGACCTTCCCACCTAGAAACTTGATTCAAGGTTACTTAGAGGCAATCTTATGTATGAACAAGATTGTGTCAAGGGGAGAGAATTTAAGACATGAACCTGGATTTTGTAAATCTCTCTAGAATGATAATTTAGGTTTAAAACCATTGACTCTAAACTTGGTTCAAGGTCACTTTACTACACATCATTTTACTTACAAGCACTATCGATGTGAAGTAAGAGAAAGGTAGGAACAAGGGTGAAGAATTCATGGTCCAAAAAAGGTTTTTTCGAAGAGTTCCAATATGACCTTGACCTTTGACCTTGAAACATGGTTCAAGATCACTCTACAACCTTTATTCTAAGGCTCTCTGTTGGTGAAGTATGAAACAGGTTAGGCAAACAGGGAGAAAATATAGTCCGAACAAATCGTGTCAGACAGATGGACCGACAGACTGATCACTAGTGTACCTACAGAGCAAGGCCCTAATTAAATTGATGAGTATAGTAGAATACTCTAAATTTATATGACAAAAAATGCAATTCTGTATAATTGAATTCACTTCTTATTTCTTCTATGTAGGAAAAGTACTAAAATATTCACCACAATAGAAAATTCATATTATACACCCTTTGATAATGTTTTCAACTTGCCAGTTTACCTTGGTAATATATTTGGTGAGTTGTAGACTTAATATTATTCACAAAACTAATTCTTCTTTATACTTGATATTTATGAAATGGAAATACAATATATCCCATTCCTCCTTGAAATGGGTTAAAAGACGATACATAAGAAGTTTAAGATGTTGAAAGAATAACATACATGTATCAAAACTCACTCAAACTCTCTTGCTCATGTTATAAACACATCAATGTTTTTAAAACTACCAAGAAAAAAAATCAATCTTATTTATTTTTAAAAAGGAAATTCACCTTTCAGTTTTTCCATATCTCTCTTTTGCAATTCTTCGAGAAACTTCTTTTTCTTCTCGGACTTCATCACATGAAAACCTATCCAAAACAGAAATAATAAATTAAATATATTAGAAGCTCAGAGACAGACAGGCATTATTGTTTTGTCTAGTTTGTTATAACAGGAACTGTCATCTTTCATTGATTACAGCTTCCCTACCTTCAGCTTCTTCTTTCCACGAGTCCCAACTTGTGAATAACTTTCAGCGCCTTCCTGAACATCTGTACAGACTCCTCTGTCTATAAACATTATCAAATGTACAGCTGTCTACATGATACTGTTGACAGTGACAGGACAAAAGAGCAATATCATATCATGGTAAGTGAATGCAATTAAAAATTCCATGAGTGAATAATACTAAAGTAATTCATCAGGTGGTTGGATTGTCCAACAAATTATCCATCAGATCTTCCTTAAAATTT
>NC_047567.1:20837245-20950786 GCF_902806645.1 Magallana gigas | reverse complement strand
TCCAGCATCCCCTCCCATTTTTTGCAGTAAAACCGGATGCTTAAGGGGTATACAATGTACTTTATTGCGATAAAAATCGATAGGGGTTTTTTTTTATATAGGAACAAAATTATGGGACGTAGTACGAATTATTTAAATATATCACATTTTAAAAAGCATTTATTTGTAAGATAATTACAGTATTTCTATTATAAATGGGAATTTGTCTTTAATAGGCATTAAACGTTTTTCAAAAAATTCATATGTCCCAGGAAAGGGGGGGGGGGTTCAGACCCCGGGACCCTACCCCCCCCCCCTCTGGATCCGCCAATGTATAGTTAAACAGATCGTTATTATACATTATATATCGCTATCACAATCCGATTGGGGGGGGGGGGTGCGAATCAACCTGGTTAAATATTTCCTGACTGCATGCCGGGAAAACCCATCAATGGATCATCTCATCCATTTTCCACTCCGCCAAGCTATTTGAGAAAGTTTCGGGTAAATTAAATTGTAGCGTGGAAATCTCCGGTAGATATTGATCATATTCATTAGCAAGTAGGACGCTTGTAGATATCCTGGAACCGTTCTGGAGGTAGCAAACGAATACATCCAGGAGAAGAGTGTATTCTGTTAACCAATCGCAACTTCTCGGGCCTAAGAAGTTGTGCCGGTTTGTAGAACTTTAATTATAGATTGATTTATGTAGATTGATTTGGACTATTGGGGCAAGCGGGTGTTTAAAAGCTGGGTCTCTCCACATGCACTTTTTTACACCTTATGTTGTATATACTAAAAACCGCTAAAATAATAGCACATGCTATTGTTTATTGTACATTTGGTGCACTGTATACAAGGAAAACTGCTGCATGAAGTTATGCGAATTTCATATGAGATTCATGCGAGCAACTTTTGCTGTGTATGAAACAATGCCAACTAAGCCCCTAGGCCGGTGTTGCTAAAACGGCGGAACGGAAAACGGAACGGAAAGCGGAACGGAAGGGAAAACGGAAAATCTTATCTAATGTATTTACCTCGTAGATTTGTTAATCATGCTAAAACGATATACTTTATGTACCTTTTTAATTTTTTTTGAAAGATTAGCATATTAGATTATTTATTCAGAATATTTATCTCCTCAAAATTAACAGTACATGCATTGACCACTATATTCTGTCCCAAAATATCCTCCGATTCACTTTTTGCTGTATATTTATATTACCTCAGGGTTCAAGCAATTCTCTTTTAGAAGCATTAAACATTCTCATTATTCTTTCTTTAAAACGTCCTCTCTAGCTTATCAGCTGGTATAAATACACGGCTAAAATAAAGAAGTCTATGGGTTTTGCATTTCAAACAGACCGGATGATAGTGTTGAAAAATTGTGCAAGGTCTTCTGAGTGACTTCCAAATGGAGAAAAGATGTCAATATTTTCCATTATAAATCGTCCAAATGTGCTGCATGAATATTTTGGGATCGCAGACTATAGTCCCAATATATAATCGGAAAATCAAACCAGGCAACGTCTAGAGCTCTCTATTCGGATCATATGTATATAGCTGCTGAATAAACAACTGCTTAGTAATGCAACGTAAACAAAATTGCATTGCTAAAAATACTAGTTTCACAAATTACTAGTTTCACAAATTACCGGGTATTTAATGTTTACTGTATTTTAATTTTTAATGTCGTCAGTCCTATGGTTTTTTTCTTCCATCTCAATGATACTGTATCGTCTGTATGATAAAAGATCGTCTAAAACACCGAAAATTCAATTTTTGATGTAAGTATAACATGTACATCATATTTGAATATAAAATACTCAAAACACGCAAAACGCTTTCACTAACTGCGTACGTTACGCTGATATGCCAGCAATACCATATAAGAAAAATAAGTAAAAAGTTATAGCTAATTTGCTCGTTTAATCATGTTAATGTTTCACAATTCGTATACATTTGATTTTTTCTGTTTCCGTACTCAACTAAAGCGAATGAATACAATGCTATAATTGATAGACATTCATATGAATATTAATAAGA
This sequence comes from Magallana gigas, assembly GCF_902806645.1. Lineage (NCBI taxonomy): Eukaryota > Metazoa > Mollusca > Bivalvia > Ostreida > Ostreidae > Magallana > Magallana gigas. Next base: position 20,948,761 of record NC_047567.1, on the reverse strand, counting down.
TAACAACATGTTGATAATCATTCATTAGATTAAATAAAAAATTCAAAGTAAATCGTTTCTGGCCAGTCTATACCCTTTTTACGATAAACGTGATGATATTTTCCATTCCGTTCCGCTTTCCGTTCCGTTTTCCGTTCCGCATTTTAGCAACACCCCCCTAGGCCATCAGATGATGTTGGTACCATGTCAGTTCAAAAGAACTGCCTATTTCCAGTTTTTGTATGATCGAAGAATATACTTTGCAAGGTGTATAACTCAGCAAGTGCTTGAATTTACATCTATAGTGTAGATCGAAGTACTACCGGTTGTAGTTTGGGATACAGTACTGTCACAGTGGTAATCAGTGTAGTCGGACTCCCTAAACAGAGTCAACGGAAGTGAATTTCTGCAAGGATTTTGGACTCTGTTTGGATTCTGCGCATGCACACCATGACAGAATATGGTGATTTTACAATGAAAATATTATTATGTATGAGTAAGGTATTCATTTTAAATAATATTACATTTTTGAAGTTTGACTTGCTTTATTAAGTAGGTCAAATGGTCTTTTACAATATATTAATCTTTTACAAAATAATTTGACAAAACAATTTTTTTTTAAGTCTTTCAATACTGATGGGTTTAATTTTATTTATAGAGTATATTTATATTGATGGGTTTAAGAGTATAATTGTAGATATTAATCATGGAAATCTACTTTTAAGTTTTATTGCTAGCACTCTCGAGCGCTAGCAACTACGTAGTCCTTTTCACTGGAATACGCATGCTCGACTCCATAGTGGGGGATTCTGGGAATACTTTACTACTGTAGATAAAACTGTACCATTTCAATTTCGTTTTATCAATATTCACATGAAGTTTTGTGTTTTATTGTAAATGTCAAAAAGTAACAGTATACGTTATATTCAATATTATAATAGATAGCTTACTTTATCTTAAATTCCTTCAAGCTCGGAAAACAACTTCGGATATGTTTTCCGAGCTTGCCGGAAAGGCCCGAGAAGATACGATTGCTACGAAACAGTACCAATGGTTCTTGAATTTTCACCTCGAATTGAAATTACAGTAAAAACATAATGATTAAAGCACAGTCAATAAGCTATGCCATTTCCGATGTGACTCCGCTCTAGATTCACAATTCCAATTTGAGACCCCATCCAGCACAATTCCAGTAGGCTACACCACTGTGCCTTCATATTGTTAATTAATCGATTCAGAAATTTAAACAATGTTTTAGAAATCTGCTTCTGTGTTTTACGATGGCTTACAGCGCTAGCTCACCCAATCTTTAAAAGATAAGCTTGTATGTATTAACACTACTGGCGTGGGACTATGATCTCGCAGAGTACCATTTCTCGCCAGTACATTGTGATGTCATTTTATCAACACATAAAAATATATACGAAAAATGACGTCACAATGTACTGGCGAGAAATGGTACTTGGCGAGAACTGGCGCATGCCAGTATTGATCATATAGGTATTAAGCGTTTAGAGTATTATTATAATTTATAGATATTAATTGGTGGAAATTTACTTTAAGTTTCATATGATGTGACTACATTGTATAACGGTAATTATAATAACACTTTTAACAATGAACAGTCTGTGTAGGCGAAACTATTTTGATGTATACCAACACACTTGATGATATCATTATCAGTTTAAATATTAAAGCTTGACTCTGCACCAACTACATTTATCTAATTCTGAGGTCGAAGGACCCAGTTAAAAAGAATCTTTCACTTGACTTTAAGCTTTGTAATATCCTGTTTCCTGATGTTAATTCACTAGTTGAACCAGATTTACATGTACTAAATACAATATGTACAATCTGCAGACTGCCATAGCCCACACTTGACCTATCACCGTGACTCTCTCTAGATCTCTCTTCTTTGTGACCATATATTAAGACCTGCCCACGTATTTTTCTATGAACACTCTTCATGAGGAAATACGTTTTGTAAGTCTACATGCAGTTTTGACAAAATAACGATAGATTAACTAATTAAAACCAGCTGATCTCAGAAGTCCAATATATTTCTGGATAGATCCAAAGCTTATGCTGGTAATATTTGTAAACGTATGTGTATTATTTCTCATGCAACCACTTAACTTCCATGGCCAGATGGGAGGGGATCGTACATACTGGCTATACGATTTGCGACGATTGATTTGATGAGAAGTGTCCCTTTTGGGGCAGATATTAAATAAGGATAAAAAAAAAATTAAGTGGGATCTATTCTATCAGAAATTTGTCTCGAATCAATTAAAAAAATTAAACTTTATTGTTTTCTTTTAGGTTAATTAGGACTATCATCACCATGGCAGTGAAAGACAACTCTTTTATTAGCACGTGATTGTTTTCCTTTCAATGAATAATTACGCTAATGCTGGAAAAGATAAAGAGTACTCCAGGAATATCAACTGGGAAAGGTGAGTTGATAAAAAATTTTCAGGGGGGGGGGGGGGGGGAGAGGGGGTGATAATTTTACTATGTAAATTTAAAAAATATTCATTTTCCCGACCCAACCCCTTCTAGATCAGCGCAAGAAACTGAACTGATAACTGACAGATGTTCCGACAGACATGTACACATCCTAGCTATGATAACTTAATTTTTTATACCCCTGCAAACGAAGTTTAGGGGGTATATTGGTTTCACCCTGTCCGTCTTCTGTCTGTTGTCTTACTGTCCGTCTGTCTGTAGACGCAACTTTGTCCCCCAATAGAATTTTTTATTACTGCATGGAACAGTTTGAAAATTGTACACATGTTGAACACCATCTGAAGATGTGCACCTGCAATTTTTTTTAAGATCACAAGATTGAATGATTTATGACAGTTTTCATTTTCCTTATTCTATATATTGTACACTAATGTTGAAAAGTAAGGGAGGTTATCTTTACAGATTTTATAATTAATTATAGTATTAAACACTCTAAATATATTTATATAAATACATCCAGAGGAAGTTTTTTGTCTTTATGTCTTAAAATAAAAAAAATTATTTTTTATAAGTATTCTATCAACTGACAATGCAAAATTTTTGTCAATGATAAATTCTTAGGAGCTAATAAGAACATCAAAGACAAGTGTAGCTGAATTCATTTGTCCAAGGGCGCCATTGTCTGAGCCATGGTTCAGATGGAGCATGTGTTTAGCAATGATAACTGCAAAATGGGTTGATGGTTTTGGGGCTGTTTTAAAACTGTTTCATATAACCAAAAGTTTCTATTATTAGGAAATAAATACATGTAATCATACATCATTTTTGATAAAGAAGTTAAACTATTTTAAGAAGTGTTTAAATTTATTAGTCAAGTAAATTGATGAAGTGACCCTATTGGGCATTAATTTAAATGAAATTCAAAATTACTGAATGATTGTAGTGTTTGGCAATTTTAAAATTGTTTGTAATATTAAATTTTCTTTTTTACATATTTTTACATAGTATGGTAATTATGGTAATGTTTTGGGAGTTTATTAAATTAACAAGCTCATCAAAAAAATCATAGTCCTATGGATCAATTTTCTGATATGGAGTTCCATGTGCCAATATAGGAGAAAGTGAGGAAAATTTGAAATAACTAATTGCATCTGTCAAGACTCTTATTAGAAAGATATTGAAAGTTTTATCAACAGAAGAGCATTGCTTGGCTACCGGTATTTCCATTTATTGCAAAGGGAGGGGTTATTGTCATTTGTTGGTTTTCTTTTAAATCATTTAATTAAAAAAATCATCAGATACATACATTTGAAAATGTATTATTGTTATAGATATGTATTTCAGTGAAATCCTGACAATTTTGATTTTAATTTTCTTTGTTAACTAATTTTTTTTTTAAACTCTAGAATTGTTCCAAACCTTTATTATTCATTCAATTATTTGTCCCATTTGAAATAAGCCTTACGGGGGTATAAGTCCCATTAGGAGAGTTCTAGTTCTTTGTATTTTTAGCTCACCTAGCTGAGCCAAGGCTCAAGTGATCTTTTTTGATGAAAATTTGTACGTTGTCTGTCGTTGTGGTTGTCGTCGTAGTGGTCGTCTTCATCTTCATTTAATACATTTTAAATTTTCATTTTCTTCTCCAAAATCAGAATTTAAGCTATGATTTTCATATGTTAAGATAATAAAAGATGGTGTCGTATTGGTGTTGCTTCATCTTGGGTGAGCTCTGTAATCTTTCAAACTGACAACTTATGTTTTTAGCTCACCTGAGCCAAAGGCTCAAGTGAGCTTTTCTGGTCACAATCTGTCTGTTGTCTGTTGTTGTCGTCGTCATTGTAAACTTTCACATTTTCATCTTCTTCTCAAGAGCCACTGGGCAGATTTCAACCAAAGAAAGTGAGCGCACAAGACGGTAAGTTGCAGGAATCCTCGACTCGAATCAACTGGGATTTAAATGTCTATAACCCGAAGGCTATGTAAGGTTTCAACAGAAATATATAATGTTGAGTGTGGAAGTACATGGCTATCGGTTATTAAAAAACTCACAAGCTTTAAAAAATGGCAATGAGATAGAAACAATAACTAGTTGGAAATGTTAATGCAAAATATTTAATGAAGTATAATGTGTATAATCCAAAAAAACTAGTAATAAAAAAGGAAAAATATTGTTCATACAGCAGATCTAGAAATCAATAACAACAAATTTAAAAATATACCGGTATACTATAATTCAACATCAGGTTATAATAACAAACATTTAAAACAAAAAAGTTTTTTTTAAAAGACACCAGTTGGATTTGAAACCCAAAACCTGAATGTTGTATTCACTAATCCAGGACGAAACCACTGCGCCATGCGAGACTTGTCAGTTGGCTGTATAAGTACTGTTTGAAACAACATTGTCATATCAATGGACTTTGTTTTTTTCTTCAAAAAAATAATTTGAAAAGTACATAATTAGTCATCTCTGGGTCATCTCTCCATCTTTTTTTAAAAAGCGACATTTTTTATGTTGAAATATGTTATCTTTACACGTTTCAAATTTGTGGAGAGAAGACCCAGAGACAACAAAATCATTTAAAAACAGTTGTTAAAGTAGGATTTTGCATGAATTGCTCGTGTTGCTATATTTAGACCATATTATGATAAAACCTTTTGCATTTCAAATATTTTTCCACTCATTCCACATCCAACAGATACCAAATACGGTTATAATTCGAAAATATTAAAAATAATTGATGAAATTTTCACTCTTCTTGTGCGCCCAGATTCCTGCCGAAAGTGCTCTTAAGCGCCCACATTCTTTGGCACAAAGCACCACTAGGTGAAGGGGATTCAAGTTTGTGCAAATGAAGGGACACACCCTCTTTAAAGGGGAGATAATGTGAATTATTGAAAATTTGTTGGTATTTTTCAAAAATCTTCTCAAAAACTATTCGTCTGAAAGCTTAACCTGTGTTGATGCATCCTCAGGTAGTGTACCGTATTTTTCCGACGATTAGTCGTATTTTTTTTCTCTGAAGCAGGGCACCCGACTTATCGTCTGTTCGACTTGTCGTAGGCTTGAGGTCAGAAAATTGTTTAAAATAGCATTAAAAATCTTGGTTTTAATCATCTTGAGTTGGCTGTGTGATTGAAAATTACGCTGTTGAATTTACTATTCATCTTTAATAATAATCATTTTCATCATCTGTTAACACTAAAATATAATAATAACAGTTATTAAAAAATGGTACATGTCTTTAATCAATTAAAAGTTTTACCGTTCCGTTTATATAAACACATCGTCACATGGTTCTATGTATCACTAGTAGGAAGATAACATTGCGCAGTAAAATTGAAACCAAATTTGAATGGAAGAAAATATTGCAGTAGGGCCGGGGGATGTTTTTTTAATTTAATTATTTTATTAGTAAAGAGTTGTTAGTGGAAAGCTAAATCAGAAATATTTTATGGCCAAATTCACACGTAATCGGCAATTATGAATTACTACTGTTTATACAATAGGCTGACACGGTTGTGTTAATAATCTTGCCCTAGGCTGAGATCTTTGCGGCAATTTCACTCCCTGGTATATAAAGCAGGCTTGGGCGAATTACATTGTAAAGTAATGCATTACATTACCATTACTTCATGAATTTGGGCATTAAATTACCATTACCATTACTTGATTTTCTTGAAGTAATGCATTACATTACCATTACATGAGTAAAGTAATGCATTACATTACCATTACTTTTTTTTTTAAAGTAAAGCTAATAAAGAGTTTTTGCAAATGTTCAAATTTACAACACTCTTTAACATATCTACAGCTTTGATGCTTGCGGTATCAGGTTCAAATTCAATGAATAAACAAGAGTCATTCTTTATAATCATATGTGGCAATATGAACAACATATTACATAAGTAAAATGATATTTATAGACATTTGGCATAATACAATATCAGATAATTATGAAATAGAGAAACAGGATAACATGCGTAACAAAAAACAATTTTGAAATAATGTTGCTGTTTTTAAAGACTATATAGATATATCCCAAGATTACACAAATCTTTATAATTTTGGACACTTAATTTTATTAATTTATAAACAGATGATTTTTCCCAGTTATATTCTTAATTTATTTTAATCGTATTTCTTTTTACGGAGGACACTTTAAGACAAAAGATGCTGTTGCACTTTATGGTCGAAGTTTCAAAGGGTTCATCTTTTAAATGCATCCATCTTCCGGGCTATACTAAATAAATGTTTTGCAGGAGCAGTCAAAGCTTGGACTGGAAAATACTGTTTGACGATCTTTATCTCAGGATATATTAAGTGCAATAATAGATTAAATACATATAAATCTTGTATTTTCTATCAGTCCAAACTAATGTAAAGTGTAATTAATATACAGGAGAGAGAGAGAGAGAGAGAGACAGAGAGACAGAGAGAGAGAGACAAAAAGAAAGAGAGAGAGAATAAGTAAGTTATTTTCAAATGGGTTATAATATTGGAAGTGATATTGATTTTCATCATGGATGGACAGTGCATTCATTTGACTTTTAAAGGTGCATGTCTGTCTCCTATCTATTGTGACATATTGCGAAGGGAAGGGGATTGGGGTGTTTAGCACTTCTTATAACAATAGATTGTTTTGATACTTAGATTATCCTGGGGGCATAGTGGGTTGTTGACACATTTCTTATTGAAGTGCAAACTAATTGGAGTAAAGTGTTTAAATGTTAAAAACTCTTAATAACAACACTCTTAAAAATGTATGAAATTGTGCTGTTATCTTTAGTAATAGCGAGCGCAGCTCGCCGGCGCGCAGCGCCGGCGCGAAGCGAGCTCTACCGGCAAGGCGTGTTGTGAATAGAAATTCGGACTAGTTGCACATTCATTCAACGGATTTTTTTGGCGTCAGTAAATCGGACCAGTAATGCCTTGTTTTAATCGTCCCAGTAGTTCCCTGTAATTATGGTTTCCCATTTCACACTCTCGCGAGAACAAGATAAAAGACTACGTACATGCATTGAAACAACGCCAATTTCGGAGTTATCGTCCTTTCGAGTGACGTCACAATGGATTTCTTACACATTGATCCGACAGAATTTTTCGGAGTCAGTAATTTCGACCACAATGCAATTCCTCAATGTCGGCCGATCTCACTAGACTGGATACCATCTCGCGAGAATCAAAGTAAAACTTTTGAGAAACAGATAATTGTGTAATTTCCAGAACATCATGCTTTTTAAGTAAACCAAACAGTATTTTTCGCGTAGTTTTTTTCTAGTGTGTTTTCAAAGAGACAGACTACACTTGACTGACGTGAACTTTGACGTCACAATAAGGGGAAACTACTCTAAGTAGTTATTGTAAATCTGCTGAAATATAAATACCTAAATCTTCTCAAAATCTTGCAGAGCTAACGAATCGGGACATTTCTTCAGAGATAGGAAACAGCTGTAACTTGCTCTCATTGTGGATGAATGCTCACAATTATTTTATTAACTATATTTACGGTAATTTCCAGTACGTTTTTAAATGGGGCGTGCAACATCATTCAAAATATCTTCATAAGCAAAAAGAAAAATAAAATTCTCAAAATCAGAAATTCTAATCGGGGTGGGAATGGGGAGTGTGTGGTATGCCTTTAGCTCTTAGCTGCTCAAAAGTGTCTTATTTTCACTACTATTTACGAAATACATGCTCCGGGGATCCATTTTCCTTAGTGATAACAAATTTTTTTTATACGTAAATTTGATTTTTATTTAAACGGGGGAGGGGGGAATCTGTGATGAGTCAATTTTTATTTGTAAGTTTAATAAAAAAATGTCTGTGCAAGAAAAGAGGAAATAAACTGCAATGTACATATGTTAAAATTTTATTATTCAACACTTTTATCTGAGATAAATTCTACATTGGCGTGCGACCAGTATATAAACAATCTGATTAAAATCAGATCTTTGATCCGTTCCACCAAATTCTGATGTCGCTACACTTTGGTTAGCGACTATCAGAATTTCGGAGCGTTACAAAGATCTGTTTTAATCAGATTGGTAATAATAATAAAAAATCTTATGAATTATGATAATGAAAATGTACTGGAAAAATAGGTATATTTATTTTATTTTGCATTCAAATCCATTTACTTTACGTCATTACTTTTATTTTTATTGATTTTCATAATTCATTTTGATCACCTGCTGCGCTCGCCCCAACGTCGCACCGTAAACATATTTATTATAAACAATTCAAAAATGAGTTTAAAAAAACCTTTTTTAATAAAACATGTACAATTAAAACATTTTTTCTTAATTAGAATTATTCTTTCTTCTTAAAAATAAATAAATCAAATTTATTTCAACTATTCATTTATTCATCACATTTTTTAAAGTGAACATGCATAAATATGCATAGTAATGCAAAGTAATGCATGTAATGCCAGCATTACACTAGATTTTGGAAAGTAATGCATTACATTAGCATTACTTGTAATGCTAATTTTGAGGCATTACACATTACTAGCATTACTTTGAAAACATGTAATGCATTGCAATGCATTACCATTACATTTAGCATTACCCCAGCCTGATATAAAGAGTACCGTTGTAAGAGTGATTATAGTTCATTGATTATTATTGTCCAATTCTTGATTATTGTTAGATAAAATTGTTAGGAAACGTATGTATGTCGTATATCGTCATTATCAAGTCGTATAAATGATCGATCTTATAATTTCTAACAGTGTCTATGTAAAACAAAGCGTGTAACTGCAAAACTGGATACAAGTAAACAAGTTTCATCAAATCATAGTAATTGCTAAGCTTTCTGCACTTGAGATACCCCTTTGAAGTCCAACCCGAGACAGGTGCATGCCTTTGACACCGAAATTGTTTAACAAACACTGACCACGCGCCGCCGAGTCAACAGGTGGCTGGTTACGTAATGGCGAATACACTGGCGATGGTCAGAGTGGATAATATTTTAATGCTTGGAATAAAATATTCTGACAAAGTAAGTTTAGTTTTGCATAACACGCGATATCGGGAATTGTTTAAAATGCAAGCGACTTTGTAGATGTTGCTGGTATTTGAAAATATGATGATCGTACATGTATACAGTGTAATTGTTAAATGTTAATCATAATAATAATTGGTAGCAATATCGGGGACATCGAGGCATCATACACTGATAATGTTACTGCAGTTTTATACGCCATTTGAAGTGATAAGATCGACGTATGGTCTGAATCGACGTGTTGTAGGATTTTGTTAAAATTTTGGCTAAAAATGAGCAATTCGACGAGTCGTCCGCATCGACGAGTCGTCGGGAAAATACGGTTAGATTCATTTTACATAGGAATATATAGAGAAAATCTTTAAAAATCTTCTCAAAAACTATCAGGCCAGAAAAGCTCAAATAAAAATGGGAGCACCCTTAGATAGTGGATTCAAGTTTTTTTCAAATCATGGTAACCGGGGTAGGGTGGGGCCACAATTGGGGGATCAAGTTTTACATAGGAATATATAGAGAAAATCTTTAAAGATCTTCTTCTCAAAACCTATTAGGCCAGAAAAGCTAAATTGAAATGGAAGCATCCTCAGGTAGTGTACATTCAAGTTTGTTCAATCATAGTCCCTAGGGGTAGGGTGGAGCCACAATGGGGGATCAAGTTTAAAATAGGAATATATTGGGAAAATCTAGAAAAATCTTCTTCTCAAAAACTATCAGGCCAGAAAAGCTCAAATTAAAATGGAAGCATCCTCAGATAGTGTAGATCAAGTTTGTTCAAATCATGGTCCCCGGGGTAGGGTGGGGCCACAATTGGGGGATCAAGTTTAACATAGGAATATATTAAGAAAATCTTTAAAAATCTTCTTCTCAAAAAATATTAGGCCAGAAAAGCTCAAATTAAAGTGGATGCATCCTCAGGTAGTGTAGATTCAAGTTTGTTCAAACATAGTCTCTGGTGGTATGGTAGGACCACAAATGGGGAATGGATTTTTCGGTCCAAAAAATCAGACTTAGTGTGAAAGCACAGGTTATGCAGATTTAAGTTTGAAGAAACCATGATTCCTTAGAGAAAAGTGGGGCCACGAAATGGGGGGGGGGGGTATATGGAATAGAGAAAAATCTTTTTACAGGTACAACACAAAAAGGGCTTGGTATTTACCAAAAAAAAGAGGTGGATAAAAATTGGCAGATTTTCAGTTTTTTTAGCAAGATTATTGTACTTAGTTGTCAAGATATTTTGATACTGTAATGCTAATTTGATCAGAATTAAGGCAGTTGTTGCTCAGGTGGATGGCCTGCTCTTGTTTGTATCTTATTATATAGAATAAAATCTATAGTTTGATCTAATATGTAATATTATAAGTGATACATATGCCTTTTGTTAGTGAGCTCTATAATCGTTGAATATCTACGTTTTTCAGAGATTGTAGGAGATGGAAACTGTTTCTACAGAGCCATTTCACTCTACTATATAGAGACCAAGAAGATTATCGTGGTTAGGAGGGAAATAATCCAATACATGTCAGAAAGAGAACATGAATACAGCCGATTGATGTTTGACAGAAACCAAAACTATGAGGGTTATTTAGAGTAAGTGTTTTAACAATATAATTGATCTCATTGATGTTTTTTTGGAACAAACTTTCAGTTTTATTATAAGATTGATTAATTACTAGCTCTCGTATGGCTGATAATGACCTCATATGGGATGTTGTTAGATCTTGTATAGCGTTTCTTAGAGGAGCGTTTTTAAAGTCTAATTTTAATTAGATGGGCGGCATTTGTTGCTTATAAAATACGTACTCCATATTGATGCTTACAGGGTACTCAATGTCCATTTTAACTGCACTAAGCCCTTTTATGACCCATTTCAAAGCGTGTACTTCTATATCCTAATTCACAAAGAAAGTTTCATTTCCAGTCACCATAGAAATGATGGAGTATGGGCTGAACACCCAAGATTTATGCAGCAGCTGACCTGTATGGCATGAACATTTACGTCACTTCATATCGATATTCTGGAACTCACCGTTATATAGCCACAAGTGAACATCCCATTGAAGATCGAAGGAGATGGCTCCATTTAAGTCATATTGAGAATATCCACTACAACTACATTGAAAGAGGTAACTACTGCAGTCAATTTTTAGCTCATCAAGACGAGGTCGGGGGGGGGGGGGGGGGGGGGGGGTTATTCTATACCCCCGGCGTCGGCGTCCAGACCTGGTCAGAGTTTTTGGTGCAGGTCATGTATATAGTTTATACTTGTCCGATCTTCACCAAACTTGTGTGGATTATCCTCGTAATAAAGAGTTCAATAAAAAATATTAATTTTATAATTACTTTAAAAATGATCAAAATTTTCTTGGATATGGTAATATGTCTAGATGGTCGAGTGGTTAGTACCGTGGCCGCTCAATGCCAGAAGCGTATAGGATCTAGAGGTCGTTAGTTCAAAGCCCCGCCGGCGGAGATATAGTTCTAATATAGTTAATTTCGCTGTGCTGTAGATGTATTTATTTTTATATCAGCAATTCAAGTGTATTTTCAAGAAGATTATATAGGAAATTGCATACTCTAGTATTTTGCAGAAATGGCTGGTAAGGTACCCTAATCTTTTGCAAGAAAGCTTGTCAAAGTAGTGGTAAACCATTAACAAATTCCTGGAAAAAGTTATCTAAAATGAGGAACGTGTCGTTTGACCTTAATGTCTGAACTCACAGTTAGCAAATCTTAAGATTTTTAGTTCATGTGTACCCTTATTTCTTTGGTTACAGATGGTTTACTAATAATTTGCCTGATCAAAATGGCCATGATTGGGTTGACCTCAGAATGTTGTTATCAAGTCCTAGACCTGTTCACACGTGTGAGTATATACACTTTTTAAACTTGATTGTTTTGATATTGGAATTTCAAACTGTCGTTGCTATACTTTTAATTTGTAGTACCAGTTAAACCAGTAAAGTTATATTGCTGAATAATTTAAATAAAGGATCTTGAAAGGTTTTTATCAAAATTTCAAAAGAAAAAATCATTTTGATTGCCTTGTGTGTCATTTTAAAAATATAAAAAAAAAAAAATTGGTAAACAGCTTTTAATTAAACTGCTCAAATCCTAAAAGTGCCAATAATTCAGTCTTAGATTTGAATCTATATGAATTCATTTTTGAACTGAATTTGTTTGGATATCATGTGGTCTAATAACGTCAAATTTTAAAGATGGCACAGTTCTTCGATATTTGTTCAATACACTGATCATGACAATAGATGACTATAATGGTAAAAATAAATTTCTTTTTTTTAATACATTGTATTTTCCTAAAAAAAATGTTTAACGTTCTCAAAACCCATAATTCAATTATAAATGATGTATATATATGTATCAAAGAGCATTAAACGATGATTTTGAAATCATGAAAAAAAACCTATAACTATCCTATTTTATTTGTCATGATGTAAAAACATTTCAAGCATCTTTATAGTATTACATGTATTTGCTTAGCCAATTTTGATTGTTTTATTATTCAAATAACAATGGTTGATCAGAAATAAATTTTTGCTGAAATTGTGAAATTTAAAAATAAAAGATGCCAGAATTTTCAATAAAACTTCTTCTTATTCACTTTAATTTGCTCTAGAAGACAATCTAATTTGTTCATGTTACATTTGTAGTTGATAATGCCCTTAATACATTGGACCCCAGCAAGTATGTTGGAAAGGGAGCTTCAAGTGATGACGACTGTGAGAAATTCAAAAGTAAGGAAAAAGTACCAGGGTAATCTAAAGTGTTAAAAAGGGTTAAACCCTTTTCAATAGGGAGATATTGATTTAAAACTGCTAATAACAAAAGTTCTCAAGAACCACTGCACCAAAAAAATGCATATATTCACAAGGCACAAAAAAGTTTTAATAGATTGAGTAGATTTTAAGTTGTTCAAACCATAACACATGAACCATTATTAGCACCCCAAGAGAAGTTCAAAGCGCAACATTCGAATGAAATAAAGTCATAGCGAATAAAAGTTGAGTTACATTCCTTTAACTTTGCATAATTCTAACGATCTCTGATCCTCAGCCGTGTTCGATAACTCAAATTATCCGGATATTTTTTATTTGTACCATAAAAATACCTTTTATGGAGACAAATTTAATAAGTCTTCTAGTTTTAATATCATGATCAGTTATTCAATGAAATGCTTGGTTAGAAGATCCATGGAGATCTACAACACTTACAACATATACATGCAGGCAAAGTTGTTCGAGCCACCTATGCACCATTACAACTTTTTTTAAATTTCAATTTGTATATATTTATTCCGTTACATACATGGTGGACAAATTTGCAATAACTTTGTAAAATGCATGGGTACCATCTAAAAGTTTCATTTTATTTCATTTCATTTATAAAGTTTGAAGGACAAATAACATTTTTATGTTGAAAAAAAAAATACTTGAGGCTGAGGATGGGAGAACCTTTAGCATAATGTAATATATGTCAAACTCAAGTCATTTCAAAAGTAATCAGTGAATTATTTCTTGAGATATCCAATATCGTTGAGTATTATAAAACTCAAATTTTATGTACTAGTCATGCACAGATCTAGAAGGAGGGGGGGGGGGGGGGGTGCTGAGGATTGTGGAAATAAAAATTTCTGGATTAGCTTATGCTAGTGAACAATAGAACACAATAAACAAATGAGTTAACTTGATTTACAAAACAGATGTTCTAGCTTGTTGAAGTATAATTTTATATCTTCTGATTATGTAAATTATTAAATCATATGCGTGTTCTCCATAGTTAATCTATAGAACACATTACTCAGATGCTTTTTGTGGCAATTATTAAGATAAAGATAAACCATTTCTTCATTAGATTCGATTATTAATTTGTTTTCTTTATCTAATTATTTGCAGTGGAAGACCTTGCAAGGGAACTTCCCTCGAACAACCAAGACGAAAATAAAGACCATGTTGACAGTAAGTTACCCAAGTAGTGAGATAAGCTTATACCTTAATTCAGAGGACTCGATGGTCATGGTCATTTTTTTTTTAGACTTTATTAATCTCCTTGAAAAGAAGAGCTTATTATATAAACAAATTTTAAATAAGAATATATGGAATATTTCTTTACTAAATGACACTTTATCGCTAAAAGTATCATAATTATTTAGGGGGGCATATGGGGCTAATATTTCCCGGTCTCAGATTTGGGCTGTAGGGGTACCACTAAGTGGCTCCCAGGGGTTCTGGCTCATGTCAGGGATTATATCTCACTTGAGATTGGCCACAGGAACTTGCAAACACTTGGATTAAGTAGAGGACCTCAAGAGGTATTCATAATAAGCGTTAGAGGGCACCTATGACCCCTACAAGGGTTCGGTTAGCTCACCCGAACTTTGTCATATTTTAGCATTTCACAATGATATAGGGTTAAAAGTGGCCCATTATCTTCCTTATCTTTGAAGTGTGCATCAAACGAATAACAGGGTAGTGTAGGGGGCATATGGGGCTAATATTTCCCGGTCTCAGATTTGGGCTGTAGGGGTACCACCAAGTGGCTCCCAGGGGTTCTGGCTCATTTCAGGGATTTATATCTCACTTGAGATTGGCCACAGGAACTTGCAAACACTTGGATTAAGTAGAGGACCTCAAGAGGTATTCATAATAAGCGTTAGAGGGCACCTATGACCCCTACAAGGGTTCGGTTAGCTCACCCGAATTTTGTCATATTTTAGCATTTCAGAATGATATAGGGGTTAAAAGTGGCCATTATCTTCCTTATCTTTGAAGTGTGCATCAAACGAATAACAGGGTAGTGTAGGGGGCATATGGGGCTAATATTTCCCGGTCTCAGATTTGGGCTGTAGGGGTACCACTAAGTGGCTCCCAGGGGTTCTGGCTCATGTCAGGGATTTATATCTCACTTGAGATTGGCCACAGGAACTTGCAAACACTTGGATTAGTAGAGGACCTCAAGAGGTATTCATAATAAGCGTTAGAGGGCACCTATGACCCCTACAAGGGTTCGGTTAGCTCACCCGAACTTTGTCATATTTTAGCATTTCAGAATGATATAGGGGTTAAAAGTGGCCCATTATCTTCCTTATCTTTGAAGTGTGCATCAAACGAATAACAGGGTAGTGTAGGGGGCATATGGGGCTAATATTTCCCGGTCTCAGATTTGGGCTGTAGGGGTACCACTAAGTGGCTCCCAGGGGTTCTGGCTCATGTCAGGGATTTATATCTCACTTGAGATTGGCCACAGGAACTTGCAAACACTTGGATTAAGTAGAGGACCTCAAGAGGTATTCATAATAAGCGTTAGAGGGCACCTATGACCCCTACAAGGGTTCGGTTAGCTCACCCGAATTTTGTCATATTTTAGCATTTCAGAATGATATAGGGGTTAAACGTGGCCCATTATCTTCCTTATCTTTGAAGTGTGCATCAAACGAATAACAGGGTAGTGTAGGGGGCATATGGGGCTAATATTTCCCGGTCTCAGATTTGGGCTGTAGGGGTACCACCAAGTGGCTCCCAGGGGTTCTGGCTCATTTCAGGGATTTATATCTCACTTGAGATTGGCCACAGGAACTTGCAAACACTTGGATTAAGTAGAGGACCTCAAGAGGTATTCATAATAAGCGTTAGAGGGCACCTATGACCCCTACAAGGGTTCGGTTAGCTCACCCGAACTTTGTCATATTTTAGCATTTCAGAATGATATAGGGGTTAAAAGTGGCCCATTATCTTCCTTATCTTTGAAGTGTGCATCAAACGAATAACAGGGTAGTGTAGGGGGCATATGGGGCTAATATTCCCGGTCTCAGATTTGGGCTGTAGGGGTACCACTAAGTGGCTCCCAGGGGTTCTGGCTCATGTCAGGGATTTATATCTCACTTGAGATTGGCCACAGGAACTTGCAAACACTTGGATTAAGTAGAGGACCTCAAGAGGTATTCATAATAAGCGTTAGAGGGCACCTATGACCCCTACAAGGGTTCGGTTAGCTCACCCGAACTTTGTCATATTTTAGCATTTCAGAATGATATAGGGGTTAAAAGTGGCCCATTATCTTCCTTATCTTTGAAGTGTGCATCAAACGAATAACAGGGTAGTGTAGGGGGCATATGGGGCTAATATTTCCCGGTCTCAGATTTGGGCTGTAGGGGTACCACCAAGTGGCTCCCAGGGGTTCTGGCTCATTCAGGGATTTATATCTCACTTGAGATTGGCCACAGGAACTTGCAAACACTTGGATTAAGTAGAGGACCTCAAGAGGTATTCATAATAAGCGTTAGAGGGCACCTATGACCCCTACAAGGGTTCGGTTAGCTCACCCGAACTTTGTCATATTTTAGCATTTCAGAATGATATAGGGGTTAAAAGTGGCCCATTATCTTCCTTATCTTTGAAGTGTGCATCAAACGAATAACAGGGTAGTGTAGGGGGCATATGGGGCTAATATTTCCCGGTCTCAGATTTGGGCTGTAGGGGTACCACCAAGTGGCTCCCAGGGGTTCTGGCTCATGTCAGGGATTTATATCTCACTTGAGATTGGCCACAGGAACTTGCAAACACTTGGATTAAGTAGAGGACCTCAAGAGTATTCATAATAAGCGTTAGAGGGCACCTATGACCCCTACAAGGGTTCGGTTAGCTCACCCGAACTTTGTCATATTTTAGCATTTCAGAATGATATAGGGGTTAAAAGTGGCCCATTATCTTCCTTATCTTTGAAGTGTGCATCAAACGAATAACAGGGTAGTGTAGGGGGCATATGGGGCTAATATTTCCCGGTCTCAGATTTGGCTGTAGGGGTACCACCAAGTGGCTCCCAGGGGTTCTGGCTCATGTCAGGGATTTATATCTCACTTGAGATTGGCCACAGGAACTTGCAAACACTTGGATTAAGTAGAGGACCTCAAGAGGTATTCATAATAAGCGTTAGAGGGCACCTATGACCCCTACAAGGGTTCGGTTAGCTCACCCGAACTTTGTCATATTTTAGCATTTCAGAATGATATAGGGGTTAAAAGTGGCCCATTATCTTCCTTATCTTTGAAGTGTGCATCAAACGAATAACAGGGTAGTGTAGGGGGCATATGGGGCTAATATTTCCCGGTCTCAGATTTGGGATGTAGGGGTACCCCAAGTGGCTCCCAGGGGTTCTGGCTCATGTCAGGGATTTATATCTCACTTGAGATTGGCCACAGGAACTTGCAAACACTTGGATTAAGTAGAGGACCTCAAGAGGTATTCATAATAAGCGTTAGAGGGCACCTATGACCCCTACAAGGGTTCGGTTAGCTCACCCGAATTTTATCAAGTTCTTGTGGTCAATCTCAAGTGAGATATAAACCCCTGAAATGAGCCAGAACCCCTGGGAGCACTTGGTGGTACCCCTACAGCCCAAATCTGAGACAGGGAAATAATAGCCCCATATGCCCCCTACACTACCCTGTTTATTCGTTTGATGCACACTTCAAAGATAAGGAAGATAATGGACCACTTTTAACCCCTATATCATTGTGAAATGCTAAAATATGACAAAGTTTGGGTGAGCTAACTGGACCCTTGCAGGGGTCATAGGTGCCCTCTATCGCTTATATGAATACCTATTGAGGTCCTCTACCTAATCCTACTGTTATCAAGTTCTTGTGGTCAATCTCAAGTGAGATATAAACCCCTGAAATGAGCCAGAACCCCTGGGAAGCCACTTGGTGGTACCCCTATCAGCCCAAATTTGAGACCAGGAAAATAATAGCCCCTATGTATCCCTACACTGCCCTGGATATCCGTTTAATGCACACTTCAAAAGATAAAAGAGATAATGACCCGCCGCTCACCCATATAGCAGTGTGAAATGCTAAAATATGACAAAGTTCGGGTGAGCTAAACCGACCCTTGCAGGGGTCATAGGTGCCCTCTAACGCTTATTATGAATACCTCTTGAGGCCCTCTAACCTAATCCCAGTGTTATCAAGTTCTTGTGGTCAATCTCAAGTGAGATATAAATCCCTGACATGAGCCAGAACCCCTGGGAGCCACTTGGTGGTACCCCTACAGCCCAAATTTGAGACCGGAAAATAATAGCCCCATATGCCCCCTACACTACCCTGTTATTCGTTTGATGCACACTTCAAAGATAAGGAAGATAATGGACCACTTTTAACCCCTATATCATTGTGAAATGCTAAAATATGACAAAGTTTGGGTGAGCTAACTGGACCCTTGCAGGGGTCATAGGTGCCCTCTATCGCTTATTATGAATACCTATTGAGGTCCTCTACCTAATCCTACTGTTATCAAGTTCTTGTGGTCAATCTCAAGTGAGATATAAACCCCTGAAATGAGCCAGAACTCCTGGGAGCCACTTGGTGGTACCCCTACAGCCCAAATTTGAGACCGGAAATAATAGCCCCATAGGTCTCCTACACTGCCCTGGTATCCGTTTAATGCACACTTCAAAGATAAAAGAGATGATGGCCCGCCGCTCACCCATATAGCAGTGTGAAATGCTAAAATATGACAAAGTTCGGGTGAGCTAAACCGACCCTTGCAGGGGCCATAGGTGCCCTCTAACGCTTATTATGAATACCTCTTGAGGCCCTCTACCTAATCCCAGTGTTATCAAGTTCTTGTGGTCAATCTCAAGTGAGATATAAACCCCTGAAATGAGCCAGAACCCCTGGGAGCCACTTGGTGGTACCCCTACAGCCCAAATCTGAGACCGGAAAATAATAGCCCCATATTCCCCCTACACTACCCTGTTATTTGTTTAATGCACACTTCAAAGATAAGGAAGATAATGGACCACTTTTAACCCGTATATCATTGTGAAATGCTAAAATATGACAAAGTTTGGGTGAGCTAACTGGACCCTTGCAGGGGTCATAGGTGCTCTCTATCGCTTATTATGAATACCTATTGAGGTCTTCTACCTAATCCTAGTGTTATCAAGTTCTTGTGGTCAATCTCAAGTGAGATATAAACCCCTGAAATGAGCCAGAACCCCTGGAGCCACTTGGTGGTACCCCTACAGCCCAAATTGAGACCGGAAAATAATAGCCCCTATGTATCCTACACTGCCCTGGTATCCGTTTAATGCACACTTCAAAGATAAAAGAGATAATGACCCGCCGCTCACCCATATAGCAGTGTGAAATGCTAAATATGACAAAGTTCGGGTGAGCTAACCGACCCTTGCAGGGGTCATAGGTGCCCTCTAACGCTTATTATGAATACCTCTTGAGGCCCTTCTACCTAATCCCAGTGTTATCAAGTTCTTGTGGTCAATCTCAAGTGAGATATAAACCCCTGAAATGAGGCAGAACCCCTGGGAGCCACTTGGTGGTACTCCTACAGCCCAAATCTGAGACCAGGAAATAGTAGCCCCATATGTCCCCTACACTACCCTGTTATTCGTTTGATGCACACTTCAAAGATAAGGAAGATAATGGACCACTTTTAACCCCTATATCATTGTGAAATGCTAAAATATGACAAAGTTTGGGTGAGCTAACTGGACCCTTGCATGGGTCATAAGTGCCCTCTATCGCTTATTATGAATACCTATTGAGGTCCTCTACCTAATCCTAGTGTTATCAAGTTCTTGTGGTCAATCTCAAGTGAGATATAAACCCCTGAAATGAGCCAGAACCCCTGGGAGCCACTTGGTGGTACCCCTACCAGCCCAAATCTGAGACAGGAAAATAATAGCCCCATATGCCCCCTACACTACCCTGTTATTCGTTTGATGCACACTTCAAAGATAAGGAAGATAATGGACCACTTTAACCCCTATATCATTGTGAAATGCTAAAATATGACAAAGTTTGGGTGAGCTAACTGGACCCTTGCAGGGGTCATAGGTGCCCTCTATCGCTTATTATGAATACCTATTGAGGTCCTCTACCTAATCCTACTGTTTATCAAGTTCTTGTGGTCAATCTCAAGTGAGATATAAACCCCTGAAATGAGCCAGAACCCCTGGGAGCCACTTGGTGGTACCCCTACAGCCCAAATTTGAGACCGGAAAATAATAGCCCCTAGTATCCTACACTGCCCTGGTATCCGTTTAATGCACACTTCAAAGATAAAAGAGATAATGACCCGCCGCTCACCCATATAGCAGTGTGAAATGCTAAAATATGACAAAGTTCGGGTGAGCTAAACCGACCCTTGCAGGGGTCATAGGTGCCCATCTAACGCTTATTATGAATACCTCTTGAGGCCCTCTACCTAATCCCAGTGTTATCAAGTTCTTGTGGTCAATCTCAAGTGAGATATAAAACCCCTGAAATGAGCCAGAACCCCTGGGAGCCACTTGGTGTTACCCCTACAGCCCAAATCTGAGACAGGAAAATAATAGCCCCATATGCCCCCTACACTACCCTGTTATTCGTTTGATGCACACTTTAAAGATAAGGAAGATAATGGACCACTTTTTAACCCCTATATCATTGTGAAATGCTAAAATATGACAAAGTTTGGGTGAGCTAACTGGACCCTTGCAGGGGCCATAGGTGCCCTCTATCGCTTATTAGGAATACCTATTGAGGTCCTCTACCTAATCCTACTGTTATCAAGTTCTTGTGGTCAATCTCAAGTGAGATATAAACCCCTGAAATGAGCCAGAACCCCTGGGAGCCACTTGGTGGTACCCCTACAGCCCAAATTTGAGACCGGAAAATAATAGCCCCTATGTATCCCTACACTGCCCTGGTATCCGTTTAATGCACACTTCAAAGATAAAAGAGATATGACCCGCCGCTCACCCATATAGCAGTGTGAAATGCTAAAATATGACAAAGTTCGGGGTGAGCTAAACCGACCCTTGCAGGGGGCCATAGGTGCCCTCTAACGCTTATTATGAATACCTCTTGAGGCCCTCTACCTAATCCCAGTGTTATCAAGTTCTTGTGGTCAATCTCAAGTGAGATATAAACCCCTGAAATGAGCCAGAACCCCTGGGAGCCACTTGGTGGTACCCCTACAGCCCAAATCTGAGACAGGAAAATAATAGCCCCATATTCCCCTACACTACCCTGTTATTCGTTTGATGCACACTTCAAAGATAAGGAAGATAATGGACCACTTTTAAACCCCTATATCATTGTGAAATGCTAAAATATGACAAAGTTTGGGTGAGCTAACTGGACCCTTGCAGGGGATCATAGGTGCCCTCTATCGCTTATTATGAATACCTATTGAGGTCCTCTACCTAATCCTACTGTTATCAAGTTCTTGTGGTCAATCTCAAGTGAGATATAAACCCTGAAATGAGCCAGAACTCCTGGGAGCCACTTCGTGGTACCCCTACAGCCCAAATTTGAGACCGGAAAATAATAGCCCCATAGGTATCCTACACTGCCCTGGTATCCGTTTAATGCACACTTCAAAGATAAAAGAGATATGACCCGCCGCTCACCCATATAGCAGTGTGAAATGCTAAAATATGACAAAGTTCGGGTGAGCTAAACCGACCCTTGCAGGGGTCATAGGTGCCCTCTAACGCTTATTATGAATACCTCTTGAGGCCCTCTACCTAATCCCAGTGTTATCAAGTTCTTGTGGTCAATCTCAAGTGAGATATAAACCCCTGAAATGAGCCAGAACCCCTGGGAGCCACTTGGTGGTACCCCTACAGCCCAAATCTGAGACAGGAAAATAATAGCCCCATATGCCCCCTACACTACCCTGTTATTCGTTTGATGCACACTTCAAAGATAAGGAAGATAATGGACCACTTTTAACCCTATATCATTGTGAAATGCTAAATTATGACAAAGTTTGGGTGAGCTAACTGGACCCTTGCAGGGGTCATAGGTGCCCTCTATCGCTTATTATGAATACCTATTGAGGTCCTCTACCTAATCCTACTGTTATCAAGTTCTTGTGGTCAATCTCAAGTGAGATATAAACCCCTGAAATGAGCCAGAACCCCTGGGAGCCACTTGGTGGTACCCCTACAGCCCAAATTTGAGACCGGAAAATAATAGCCCCTATGTATCCTACACTGCCTGGTATCCGTTTAATGCACACTTCAAAAGATAAAAGAGATAATGACCCGCCGCTCACCCATATAGCAGTGTGAAATGCTAAAATATGACAAAGTTCGGGTGAGCTAAACCGACCCTTGCAGGGGTCATAGGTGCCCTCTAACGCTTATTATGAATACCTCTTGAGGCCCTCTACCTAATCCCAGTGTTATCAAGTTCTTGTGGTCAATCTCAAGTGAGATATAAACCCCTGAAATGAGCCAGAACACCTGGGAGCCACTTGGTGGTACCCCTACAGCCCAAATCTGAGAAAGGAATATAATAGCCCCATATGCCCCCTACACTACCCTGTTATTCGTTTGATGCACACTTCAAAGATAAGGAAGATAATGGACCACTTTTAACCCCTATATCATTGTGAAATGCTAAAATATGACAAAGTTTTGGGTGAGCTAACTGGACCCTTGCAGGGGTCATAGGTGCCCTCTATCGCTTATTATGAATACCTATTGAGGTCCTCTACCTAATCCTACTGTTATCAAGTTCTTGTGGTCAATCTCAAGTGAGATATAAACCCCTGAAATGAGCCAGAACTCCTGGGAGCCACTTGGTGGTACCCCTACAGCCCAAATTTGAGACCGGAAAATAATAGCCCCATAGGTATCCTACACTGCCCTGGTATCCGTTTAATGCACACTTCAAAGATAAAAGAGATAATGACCCGCCGCTCACCCATATAGCAGTGTGAAATGCTAAAATATGACAAAGTTCGGGTGAGCTAAACCGACCCTTGCAGGGGTCATAGGTGCCCTCTAACGCTTATTATGAATACCTCTTGAGGCCCTCTACCTAATCCCAGTGTTATCAAGTTCTTGTGGTCAATCTCAAGTGAGATATAAACCCCTGAAATGAGCCAGAACCCCTGGGAGCCACTTGGTGGTACCCCTACAGCCCAAATCTGAGACAGGAAAATAATAGCCCCATATGCCCCCTACACTACCCTGTTATTCGTTTGATGCACACTTCAAAGATAAGGAAGATATGGACCACTTTTAACCCCTATATCATTGTGAAATGCTAAAATATGACAAAGTTTGGGTGAGCTAACTGGACCCTTGCAGGGGTCATAGGTGCCCTCTATCGCTTATTATGAATACCTATTGAGGTCCTCTACCTAATCCTACTGTTATCAAGTTCTTGTGGTCAATCTCAAGTGAGATATAAACCCCTGAAATGAGCCAGAACCCCTGGGAGCCACTTGGTGGTACCCCTACAGCCCAAATCTGAGACAGGAAAATAATAGCCCCATATGCCCCCTACACTACCCTGTTATTCGTTTGATGCACACTTCAAAGATAAGGAAGATAATGGACCACTTTTAACCCCTATATCATTGTGAAATGCTAAAATATGACAAAGTTTGGGTGAGCTAACTGGACCCTTGCAGGGGTCATAGGTGCCCTCTATCGCTTATTATGAATACCTATTGAGGTCCTCTACCTAATCCTACTGTTATCAAGTTCTTGTGGTCAATCTCAAGTGAGATATAAACCCCTGAAATGAGCCAGAACCCCTGGGAGCCACTTGGTGGTACCCCTACAGCCCAAATCTGAGACAGGAAAATAATAGCCCCATATGCCCCCTACACTACCCTGTTATTCGTTTGATGCACACTTCAAAGATAAGGAAGATAATGGACCACTTTTAACCCCTATATCATTGTGAAATGCTAAAATATGACAAAGTTTGGGTGAGCTAACTGGACCTTGCAGGGGTCATAGGTGCCCTCTATCGCTTATTATGAATACCTATTGAGGTTCTCTACCTAATCCTACTGTTATCAAGTTCTTGTGGTCAATCTCCAGTGAGATGTAAACCCCTGAAATGAGCCAGAACCCCTGGGAGCCACTTGGTGGTACTCCTACAGCCCAAATTTGAGACCGGAAAATAATAGCCCCTATGTATCCTACACTGCCCTGGTATCCGTTTAATGCACACTTCAAAGATAAAAGAGATAATGACCCGCCGCTCACCCATATAGCAGTGTGAAATGCTAAAATATGACAAAGTTCGGGTGAGCTAAACCGACCCTTGCAGGGGTCATAGGTGCCCTCTAACGCTTATTATGAATACCTCTTGAGGCCCTCTACCTAATCCCAGTGTTATCAAGTTCTTGTGGTCAATCTCAAGTGAGATATAAACCCCTGAAATGAGCCAGAACCCCTGGGAGCCACTTGGTGGTACCCCTACAGCCCAAATCTGAGACAGGAAAATAATAGCCCCATATGCCCCCTACACTACCCTGTTATTCGTTTGATGCACACTTCAAAGATAAGGAAGATAATGGACCACTTTTAACCCCTATATCATTGTGAAATGCTAAAATATGACAAAGTTTGGGTGAGCTAACTGGACCCTTGCAGGGGTCATAGGTGCCCTCTATCGCTTATTATGAATACCTATTGAGGTCCTCTACCTAATCCTACTGTTATCAAGTTCTTGTGGTCAATCTCAAGTGAGATATAAACCCCTGAAATGAGCCAGAACCCCTGGGAGCCACTTGGTGGTACCCCTACAGCCCAAATTTGAGACCGGAAAATAATAGCCCCATAGGTATCCTACACTGCCCTGGTATCCGTTTAATGCACACTTCAAAGATAAAAGAGATAATGACCCGCCGCTCACCCATATAGCAGTGTGAAATGCTAAAATATGACAAAGTTCGGGTGAGCTAAACCGACCCTTGCAGGGGTCATAGGTGCCCTCTAACGCTTATTATGAATACCTCTTGAGGCCCTCTACCTAATCCGAGTGTTATCAAGTTCTTGTGGTCAATCTCAAGTGAGATATAAACCCCTGAAATGAGCCAGAACCCCTGGGAGCCACTTGGTGGTACCCCTACAGCCCAAATCTGAGACAGGAAAATAATAGCCCCATATGCCCCCTACACTACCCTGTTATTCGTTTGATGCACACTTCAAAGATAAGGAAGATAATGGACCACTTTTAACCCCTATATCATTGTGAAATGCTAAAATATGACAAAGTTTGGGTGAGCTAACTGGACCCTTGCAGGGGTCATAGGTGCCCTCTATCGCTTATTATGAATACCTATTGAGGTCCTCTACCTAATCCTACTGTTATCAAGTTCTTGTGGTCAATCTCAAGTGAGATATAAACCCCTGAAATGAGCCAGAACTCCTGGGAGCCACTTGGTGGTACCCTACAGCCCAAATTTGAGACCGGAAAATAATAGCCCCATAGGTATCCTACACTGCCCTGGTATCCGTTTAATGCACACTTCAAAGATAAAAGAGATAATGACCCGCCGCTCACCCATATAGCAGTGTGAAATGCTAAAATATGACAAAGTTCGGGTGAGCTAAACCGACCCTTGCAGGGGTCATAGGTGCCCTCTAACGCTTATTATGAATACCTCTTGAGGCCCTCTACCTAATCCCAGTGTTATCAAGTTCTTGTGGTCAATCTCAAGTGAGATATAAACCCCTGAAATGAGCCAGAACCCCTGGGAGCCACTTGGTGGTACCCCTACAGCCCAAATCTGAGACAGGAAAATAATAGCCCCATATGCCCCCTACACTACCCTGTTATTCGTTTGATGCACACTTCAAAGATAAGGAAGATAATGGACCACTTTTAACCCCTATATCATTGTGAAATGCTAAAATATGACAAAGTTTGGGTGAGCTAACTGGACCCTTGCAGGGGTCATAGGTGCCCTCTATCGCTTATTATGAATACCTATTGAGGTCCTCTACCTAATCCTACTGTTATCAAGTTCTTGTGGTCAATCTCAAGTGAGATATAAACCCCTGAAATGAGCCAGAACCCCTGGGAGCCACTTGGTGGTACCCCTACAGCCCAAATTTGAGACCGGAAAATAATAGCCCCTATGTATCCTACACTGCCCTGGTATCCGTTTAATGCACACTTCAAAGATAAAAGAGATAATGACCCGCCGCTCACCCATATAGCAGTGTGAAATGCTAAAATATGACAAAGTTCGGGTGAGCTAAACCGACCCTTGCAGGGGTCATAGGTGCCCTCTAACGCTTATTATGAATACCTCTTGAGGCCCTCTACCTAATCCCAGTGTTATCAAGTTCTTGTGGTCAATCTCAAGTGAGATATAAACCCCTGAAATGAGCCAGAACCCCTGGGAGCCACTTGGTGGTACCCCTACAGCCCAAATCTGAGAAAGGAATATAATAGCCCCATATGCCCCCTACACTACCCTGTTATTCGTTTGATGCACACTTCAAAGATAAGGAAGATAATGGACCACTTTTAACCCCTATATCATTGTGAAATGCTAAAATATGACAAAGTTTGGGTGAGCTAACTGGACCCTTGCAGGGGTCATAGGTGCCCTCTATTGCTTATTATGAATACCTATTGAGGTCCTCTACCTAATCCTACTGTTATCAAGTTCTTGTGGTCAATCTCAAGTGAGATATAAACCCCTGAAATGAGCCAGAACCCCTGGGAGCCACTTGGTGGTACCCCTACAGCCCAAATTTGAGACCGGAAAATAGTAGCCCCATAGGTATCCTACACTGCCCTGGTATCCGTTTAATGCACACTTCAAAGATAAAAGAGATAATGACCCGCCGCTCACCCATATAGCAGTGTGAAATGCTAAAATATGACAAAGTTCGGGTGAGCTAAACCGACCCTTGCAGGGGTCATAGGTGCCCTCTAACGCTTATTATGAATACCTCTTGAGGCCCTCTACCTAATCCCAGTGTTATCAAGTTCTTGTGGTCAATCTCAAGTGAGATATAAACCCCTGAAATGAGCCAGAACCCCTGGGAGCCACTTGGTGGTACCCCTACAGCCCAAATCTGAGACAGGAAAATAATAGCCCCATATGCCCCCTACACTACCCTGTTATTCGTTTGATGCACACTTCAAAGATAAGGAAGATAATGGACCACTTTTAACCCCTATATCATTGTGAAATGCTAAAATATGACAAAGTTTGGGTGAGCTAACTGGACCCTTGCAGGGGTCATAGGTGCCCTCTATCGCTTATTATGAATACCTATTGAGGTCCTCTACCTAATCCTACTGTTATCAAGTTCTTGTGGTCAATCTCAAGTGAGATATAAACCCCTGAAATGAGCCAGAACCCCTGGGAGCCACTTGGTGGTACCCCTACAGCCCAAATTTGAGACCGGAAAATAATAGCCCCATAGGTATCCTACACTGCCCTGGTATCCGTTTAATGCACACTTCAAAGATAAAAGAGATAATGACCCGCCGCTCACCCATATAGCAGTGTGAAATGCTAAAATATGACAAAGTTCGGGTGAGCTAAACCGACCCTTGCAGGGGTCATAGGTGCCCTCTAACGCTTATTATGAATACCTCTTGAGGCCCTCTACCTAATCCCAGTGTTATCAAGTTCTTGTGGTCAATCTCAAGTGAGATATAAACCCCTGAAATGAGCCAGAACCCCTGGGAGCCACTTGGTGGTACCCCTACAGCCCAAATCTGAGAAAGGAATATAATAGCCCCATATGCCCCCTACACTACCCTGTTATTCGTTTGATGCACACTTCAAAGATAAGGAAGATAATGGACCACTTTTAACCCCTATATCATTGTGAAATGCTAAAATATGACAAAGTTTGGGTGAGCTAACTGGACCCTTGCAGGGGTCATAGGTGCCCTCTATCGCTTATTATGAATACCTATTGAGGTCCTCTACCTAATCCTACTGTTATCAAGTTCTTGTGGTCAATCTCAAGTGAGATGTAAACCCCTGAAATGAGCCAGAACCCCTGGGAGCCACTTGGTGGTACTCCTACAGCCCAAATTTGAGACCGAAAAATAAAAGCCCCATAGGTATCCTACACTGCCCTGGTATCCGTTTAATGCACACTTCAAAGATAAAAGAGATAATGACCCGCCGCTCACCCATATAGCAGTGTGAAATGCTAAAATATGACAAAGTTCGGGTGAGCTAAACCGACCCTTGCAGGGGTCATAGGTGCCCTCTAACGCTCATTATGAATACCTCTTGAGGCCCTCTACCTAATCCCAGTGTTATCAAGTTCTTGTGGTCAATCTCAAGTGAGATATAAACCCCTAAAATGAGCCAGAACCCCTGGGAGCCACTTGGTGGTACCCCTACAGCCCAAATCTGAGACAGGAAAATAATAGCCCCATATGCCCCTTACACTACCCTGTTATTCGTTTGATGCACACTTCAAAGATAAGGAAGATAATGGACCACTTTTAACCCCTATATCATTGTGAAATGCTAAAATATGACAAAGTTTGGGTGAGCTAACTGGACCCTTGCAGGGGTCATAGGTGCCCTCTATCGCTTATTATGAATATCTATTGAGGTCCTCTACCTAATCCTACTGTTATCAAGTTCTTGTGGTCAATCTCAAGTGAGATATAAACCCCTGAAATGAGCCAGAACCCCTGGGAGCCAGTTCGGGTGAGCTAAACCGACCTTTTTCATTGTCATTGTTGTATTCTTCGAAGGTTCACGTCAAAACATGGCTGAGACAAAATAATCCCAATTTCACCTGATGATTTTCGCTGTTTTTGACTGCTACATATGATAATTTTTTTATGAGAATAAAATCACAATGCTGGGTGTTCTATTGTCTCATATTTGTAATAATACGATGTCTTTTTAATTTTTAATCACTTTATACGATGTATATAGTTTTTCTATTTGTATCAATAAGACTACACTTAGGATAACATTATTTTCATAACTTATGACCCGTATAAACGTATTTCATTTTTATCCAACAAAGACGCATTTATAACTCTTATCCAGGCGAGCTTTACTGCTCAGGAAGTCGCCAATGCTCGTACAAATTATTGAGCATTAATCATTTTGATATTAATTAAAATATGTCGATAATTAAGTAAAACAAAAACTTTTGTTCGAGTACTCTCAGTACTTTGATGAATTTCCTTATTGGCTGCTAGCTTCTACGGTCTTAGTGGCTGCTGTTAGTGGCTGCTAGCTTCAGCCTGGTATCAACAATAGTTATAAAGTGAAAAATCCAAATCAAGGTCTAGTATATCTTATAAATTTAGGAAACTTTTAAGTGTTTTGAAATTCTTTAACCAGGGAACAACGATGTCCTTATATAGAAAATGGGATGAGATATAATGTCAAACATCGAAGACTGTGCGAATATTTAGGAACCTGTTTTTATTACAAGTGTTACCGTTACTATTCTAATCAAAGTTTGCCGACTTTTCCTGGAATTCAAAATAGGTTGTAAATCTACTCTGTATAAAAACTTTCTTCATGGTTACTCAGTGTGAAACATTCTTTACCTTGGAACGAATTTGTCCGCCATTGTTTTATTTTTCGACTAAGCATCCGCCTGCGTTGTCGTTCCTTTTCATTACATCTAAATTCATAAGTGATCATTCATTCGCATTTCAAAATATTTAATGCCCGTATTCTCGGACTCCACGATAGGAAATTTATTTGGTTAGCTAAGTCGTTCTTATACATGTACATGTTGTCAACGGCCAAAGAAATTTTCACAATCGTTCTTTAAAACGCTTTAAAGTTATACCAATATAGGATATACATGTAATTTTTATATACAGATCTTAATTAATTTGTTTGCAAATTTATAACTAATGATTATTTCTTCATCGGCCCACTTATAAATTACTTAGTTCACTTTCTCTCTCTCTCTTTCTCTCCTCTTTCTCTCTCATTCCAGTCAAGAGCGGCAATGTCTTAACTCCGCCCAGCTACGTTCTGATTTGACAAAGGTCAGTCAAAACACTACGTAGAAAATTTTCTGCAGTTAACCCTTATTAAACGCTTCAATGTACTTCGCTGTAGTGTAGGACTGCCTCACAGTCTTCATTTGGGGTTTCTGGAATGCCACTAAAGATCAGGTTGTCACGCATTGACCTACTTTTTAGATCAATAATTAAACTTTGCAACTCCTGGTTCTTTAGGACAATCGAATTAACATGTACACTTTTTTTTCAAAAACCTCATCAAGATTTCTGGTATAAGCTTTAAAGACTTTAACTCGCTTTTGTTATTTTTTTTCACGTGATCAAAAATTTGACTCATTGCTTTTGCACTTTGTTCTACAGATGATATTGTATTTTTCATTTCTTTCATTTAATTTTCACATGTGTTCGCTTTACTTGTTAATGATGCAACAGTGTCTGTGACGGATTTGATTTTTGATACATCGCTCTCAATTTGACCGAGTCTTGACTCTAAGGCTGCGTTATTACCTTCAAAGTTTTGTGTTGATATCAATAAATAACGAGTGGATCGTATCCAGAGAAACAGTAGTTTGGGAATTGGGGTCCATTGTTTCCCCATAGATGATTGGGTGACTTTGGGACAGAATATTGATCGTATCAATATTGGTAGATGTTTGTAGAGTCAATTCTATTCAGAGGTAACAGGTACATGTAAACAGGTAGTACACAACATGTTTATATATAGACGCACAGTATAGGGGTGGTCAACACTTCTCATCGAGTTCCATACACAGGTCGAGAGTTGGATAAATTCACTAAATTCACTAAATATTTACTAAGTTTTACACAATCTTAGAAATTAATATTACTAGTTAAAGCTCAAATATATATACATACACAGATAGATGGTTTTCGGAATCTATCTCGATCTGTTTACTGTGGGCGTCGGAGCTAGCACCCACACGTCCGCTCCGGTCCGTCACACCCCCGATCTCCCGCAGGGTGTGTTCTCCGAACGCCTACTCCTCAATTAAAAATAATAATGGGTCAAGGCAATTATGGGGCCCTCTAAGAGGACACAGGTAGACTTTACCTGTATATACATTGGTTCACAGGTAGACGACATTGTCTTATTTTTAATTTAAAAAAATAAAAATATGCAATAAATAGTTCTAATGGCTGCATGTACCTGACATTATATTAAAATTACCATATTTTTTAATAACCTAAATGTTTCAGTGAAATAAAAAAATCATTAGATATTATTTAAAAAAATAAGAATTAAATATCTTTCTTCATTTTTAAATTCACATCTTAACAAAATAAAAATAAAACATTATATCTTAAGGTATAAATTAAAATCAGAGATTTTAAATGATGATTATCTATAAAACAGAGCCCGCAGAAAACAGACACCACCTGTTCCAAAGACTACAGCAGACATCAGACTGGAGGGGAAATTGACAGAGACAGAGACGGGACAACCATTCCTTCTACTAGATGACATCTTCCAGAACAACAGGATACTTGCGTTTGCGACAACAGACAACCTTCAAGACCTTGCTGCCTCCGAGACCTTCTTCTGCGATGGAATCTTCTACACCTGCCCCAGTCTGTTCTACCAAATCTTCACCACCCACATCATGACGGACGACCATATGACGCCCGTTGTGTATGTCCTTCTTCAAGGAAAGAACCAAGCCACCAAGACTCTTCACTCTCCTTTCTGACAAGATGAACGACCTCGGCCTGCAGTTCTCTCCCACAAGTGCCCTTACCGACTTCGAAATTGCAGAGCATAACTCCATCAGAGACGTTTTCCCCGGAATCACCACCAAAGGATGTTTCTTCCATTTCACACAGGCTGTTTGGCGCAAGGCACAGATCACAGGTTTACAGATCCCCTACAGAGAAAAATGACAACGTGAAGAAACTGATAAGAAAAGCAGCCGCCCTACCCCTAGTTCCTCTAGACAGCATCGAAGACGTGTGGTTCCAAGCCCTGGAAGACCACGATGAAGCCGACCTGACAGAAGTGACAGAGACCTTTACAGACTATGTGACGGAACAGTGGGTAAATGGTGACAGACTTATTTGGAATCACTTCGGAACCAATGGACCACGGACCAATAACAACTCCGAAGCATGGCACGGGAAGCTGAAGAGGGTGGCCCTACACGCGCATCCAAACATCTACACTGTCATCAAGATCTTCAAGGACATCCAGAACGGAAAAGAAATTCTACAGATCCAGAAACAAGCAGGAGGAACCATTCGTCAACCGACAAAGAAGTACGCGAACATCAAGAGGAGACTGCAGACCCTGAAGGAGAATGATACCAAGACAGGATCGTCGACCTTATGACTTATGCAGATTCAGCATCGGAACTTTTTCATTTAGGACATTGACATAGTGACAGTGAAAATGAAAGGACATTAAGACAGACTCCGTGCCCATATTAGTATCTGTGTAAATATTGTATATATAATGGTATGAATTTATATACTTTTTAAAACTTTATGTCATTTTCAATTATTATTTATGTTTGAGACAACCATGTATTTATGAGTTTGTTATAAAACAGTGCTATGTGTCAAAATAAAAATAAAATTGTATATAAAATGTTATGCAATTTGAAAACATTATTTTATTGTTTTAAATAATATGTAGTGCTAATAAACTAGATAAATATATTAAAATTAATTCAATGTTTTCTTTTTATTTATGCAACAATTTTAATTATAAAGACATTCAAAATTTAACAAAAATGACAAACTGTTATATTATTTTTTTATTAAAGGAAGCACAGGTAGTCTACCTGTGCCCCTTTAGAAGGCCCCATAATTGCCCAGTATAATTGATTAATGATAATTGGGCAGTAGGCGTTCGGAGAATCAGCCTCCCGCAGGTAGACTGCAAGCCCCGGAGGCTTTCACACCTCTAGAAATTAAGCCCCGCCCTCACCTGCTATTTACCACCCGGTAAAAAATGTTCGGCCTTTAAATTGTTCAACCCTCCGCTTACATGTTACCAATCATCCTTATACTTCACATACAATTTAACTGCGACAAATATAAGCAAACATAGAAATACAGTTTTTTGAAACTAAGCATTAATCAGATCGTGAATATTGAAAATCATGTTTAGCTTTAATTGAAAACTTATCATATATCAATTAGATGCATACATTTATTTTTTTTTTAAAAGTCATCTTCAAGAGAAATGTAAATTTCGCACGCATACATGTTAACGATAAAGTCAAGCATAAGCAAAATGGTGAGTTTAGAATTTTCAAAAATTCAATACAAACTATAGAGGTATTTATATAATATATTTCATAATTTTACGAAAGGATTAAATGTTGTGAGTATAATAAAACTTAAATTAAATGAAAAATAATTTTAGAAGATATATTAAAAACATATACGTGGTATTTTAATTTTTAAAACCAGCTATTTTTAAAATTTTGATACAGATGACCTTAAGCTTAATCGTTTCTGTCGGTAAAGTTTGTGTAGTACACGTTTATAACAGCAGGCGTGATATTTGTTAGTAAAAAATGAAATTGACACGTATACAAAGTTTCCTCTAATTAATATTATCTAATGATTGTTAGCTACTGCAGGCCGTTACCAGTGGTTACAGCACGGATCGGAATTGCTCGACGGCTTAGAGAAAACAAATGAACGACACTCTTAGTGGACTTATTGTAAAACCGCAAAATACAAACAATCCATTTTAAGCATATTGCCTCATGTGCTGCATCCACGGCCCCATGCAAGAAGCGTGTCCCTGCAATTTTCACACTTCCTTTTTTCTCTGAGTTTATACAACTTGTAACAACTGTACCTTTAAAATGGAATGCTACACAATGGTTTTTGAGAAGAAGATTCTTAAAGATTTACTTTATATACTCCTATAAAAAACTTCGACCCCCATTTTGCCCCAACCTTACCCCCGGGGGCCATGATTTGAACAAACTCAAATCTATACTATCTGAGGAAGCATCCACACAATTTTCAGCTTTTCTAGCCTAATGGTTTTTGAGAAGAACATTTTTAAAGATTAACTCTATATACTCCTATGAAAAAAACTTCGAACCCCCCACCATTGTGGCCCCACCTTAACCCCGGGGGCCATGATTTGAACAAATTTGAATCAACACTATCTGAGGATGCTTCCACAAAGGTTTCAGCTTTTTCTGGCCTCATGGTTTTTGAGAAGAATATTTATAAAGATTAACTCTTTAAAACTTCGCACACCCCTATTGTGGCCCAACCTTACCCCCGGGGACCATGATTTGAATAAACTTGAATCTACACTATCTGAGGATGCTTCCACAAAAGTTTCAGCTTTTCTGGCCTGATGGTTTTCGAAAAGAGGATTTTTAAATATTAACTCTATATACTTCTATGAAAAAACTTCGACCCCCCCCCCATTGTTGCCCCACCTTAACCCAGGGGACCATGATTTGCACAAATTTGAATCTTCACTATCTGAGGATGCTTCCACTCAAGTTTCATCTTTTCTGGCCAAATTGTTTTTGAGAAGAAGATTTTAAATGATCAACTCTATATACTCCTATGTCAAACTTCGCCCCCCCCCCATTTGGGCCCCACCTTACCACCGGGGACCATGATTTAAACAAATTTAAATCTACACTTACAGAGGATGCTTCCATAGTTTCAGCTTTTCTGGCCAAATGGTTTTTGAGAAGAAGATTTTTGAAAAATATCTCCAAATTTTCAATAAAACCCAATTATTTCCCCTTAAAATAAGGCGTGTCCCTTTATTTTAAGAAACGTGAATATCCTTAACCCAATATTGCTTTGTGCCAAGTTTGGTTGAAATTGGCCAAGTGGTTCAGGAGAAGAAGTCGAAAATGTGAAAAGTTTACAGACAGACGGACAGACGGACGAACGAGCGGACTGATCCCGGACAAAAAGTGATCGGAAAAGCTCACTTGAGCGTTCAGCTCAGGTGAACCAAAACAAAAACAAAAACAAACAAACACAATAAAACGAAAAAACATTTAGGTATTATAATGTCTGAATACGAATAAAGTATATTTTTATAAATCAAAAAAAGACCAAAACAATAAAACAAACAACACAACAAAGCAAATCAAAAATAGAACAAAATACGAACATAAATGAAAGAAAAATCTCGAAAACAGAACATTATGATTTTATATGCATAAGATTACAACATTCAATTGATTTAAAAGCAATGTTTGGTTTCAAGATTTAATAATACGGAAGTTATTTTTGAACTTCATGTTTTTGGTTCTCATAATATTCTATCAAACTATGTATTTCAAATTATAGAAAAGAAAAAATAAATAAAATGCAATATATATATATATATATATATATATATATATATATATATATATATATATATATATATATATATATATATATATATATATATATATATATAATATCATACCAGAAATGTATACGCTACTTAAAATACATTCCGTCACATAGCTTCTTTGTAACACTGCTTATGACATCTTTGCAACTATAAATTAATTATAAATCCAGAAATAAAACAAATAAAATGGTACATGTATCAAAATAAACTATTTTGACATGAAAACTAACCAAGTAGTGTTTGCTTTTATCAATTTATCAATAAGATATTATACTACCAGCACAAAAAAAGAACGACAGCAAACCAATTGCTCTCTTTTTTCAAATAAGTCTGTTAACTACGGGAATTAGAGATAAGATTTTTTGAAAAAAATAATACTATAGAAAATTTTCTCAAATACGTATGAACAAAGTGGTAGCAATATAAAAATATGAAAAGTAACAAAATTAGGTAACGTTGACGTAATAACATGATAATTTTAACTTGGCAACATATACAAATAACAAAACAAATGAAATTATAGCAAAACGTTGTACAATAAACCCCAATATATATTTTTTAAAAAACCCGCAAATTTGATGAAAATGGCGAATGACCTTTTGTTCCAGTTGATCAATATGATAAGAAAATACACATAAGAGGTAAATTTTGCATTTTACGTATTTTTTTTGGTTGTTGTTTCGTCGGTAGAATTAAATGAGTTAAGAAAAATAATCACCAAAACGAAAAAAATAACAGACAATTAAAGTTTCAGTTTGATTTAGATAAGCATATATAATACTACCTTGTTCTTAATTTGAAATGCAAATTATTATTCTCCTTTTTAACTGAATTATATATTTTGTTTGTTTCAAATGGGCTTAAATTACATATGAAAAATCCGTAGCATTATTTCAAAATGTTTATACGTAGTATTTGTTTATCACGATATGTAAAGTTTATGATTTGTACGGTGCAACCGAACGCTTTTCATATGCCCAATCGAAGCGTGAAATCGGCAAATCGTCTGACTGAAAAAACTTGTAAATAATAGCTAGCACAAACGCAACGCTTATTATGAATTTCATAGAATTTCATCGACCTTCTGGCGCCCAGAAGTCATACGAAAGAAAGTAAATTTAAAATGCACAAAGTCTGTATAACATTAAAAATAATAGCTTTTGATAGAGATGCAATTAAAAACAAAAGAAGTGCATATTTATATTTACGTTTCACAAACTTGACCGCATAAGCTCTAAATTATTTAGGAACTTCCTTTCTTGTTGTCTTTACCAAAGAATACACTTGAATAGCTTACTGCACGTCTCATCGGTTCTGCAGAAAGCAAAATATAACAACGCGTTAACATATAGAATCACATTATTCGAATATTTCAAACCACATAATATGCAACATTTAAGTTAATTAATTATATTAAATTCAAAAACCCATTTTAAAGAAATCAATTATTAATATTTACAAGAGAAACTATATATATGATTTTAAAAAAATGATCTATTTTACTCTAACCTTTTTTCGCATTTTCTTTTTTCAAACGTTCTGGTTCAGGTTGTTTCTGTCTTTCATATTCTGAGAATTTAAAATTCACAGTGCTAAACAGTTCATAGTTACGTATACTTAATTACATCCCCAAATTAATGGCGCAATGAATTAATAAGGCACGCATGCACACACACGCGCACACATACATTTGATTTTCAAGAAATCTACAAAAAAAATCGCTCTTGTTTTGTGCTTCGCTGATATATTTGTTGGCTTATATAACAAAATAGATTTTTTTTCGAACCACACGTATGGACAGTACTAATCATACTTCCTGGACTCCTGAAGTATTGCAGTGTTTCATTACCTTCCTCGCTTGACTATCAACAACAATCTTTTTGGTAACCTCGTTACTTTTATATGATTTGTCAGTACGTTTTTTCATCTTAAAACTATTGTTACTAGGTATATGTAACTGTTGCTATTGATTAATCTGTTCCGCCATGCTTCTTAATATGTCATAAAGCAGTCGCAGAACAAACAAAAAAAAAAACAAAAAAAACCCAAAAACAAAAAAACCAGACACAAAACACAACTCAGTGGGATTAGTAAACGACCCTGTATACGAAATTACAAGTATTAAACAATGAAATTAATGATATGCCAAAGATTACCACCATAACTTAGATATAAACTCAACTAATTTTACCGAAGGAAAGACTATTTCTATCCTCCTTTTCTTTTCATAACTCGTAGGACACTGAAGTTGCACATGCGTACTACTACCTCCCATAATTTTGGAAGTGATTATGACAAATTAGAATATCTGGTTAAAGGATTTGAAAGAAAAAAAACGAAAAAAAAAGAAACATCTTCTTGTGATAGCCTGTAAATTCTTGGGGACGTTTTGAAACAAATTGAAACACCAACCCTAAAATGACTAGTTCCAAATGTTACATATGTGTTTGTGTATGCTTTCTATGTATAACTGGGGGATGGGGATTAAGTGGGATGGGAATGAAAGAACAAGAAAAAAAAATTTCAAAAAAATTACGTGCCTATATGTGTAAATTTGTTTCCCAAAAGTTGCTTAAAAATTAAATCAGTTTGTTCGTTCTTTTCTATATTAAAAAAATACACGATAATTATATAATCCAATGAACAAAACTGAAAGAAAAATATTCCATGTTTACGAGGGTTGTTCGGAAATTATTGAGACAACTCGGATATTTCCCTTTCTAAGTGACGATCTAGGGTAAAAATTGGCATGAAAACGGAAAAAACCTTAACAAATAATTAAAGAGGTTTGCTCCTCTCTTTTGGGGTAAATATGTTAAGTCACCTGTGGTATAACAATTCTGCATCATATATCAGTTCTATTCGTATATTTATATTTTACAAGGCCAACTAAACCATAATGAATAAAACTGTTAAAAGAAAAATAATTATCTATAGAGTTTAGTAAGGGACTATATTTTGTGCCAGAAGGTTTTCAAGACTAAAATCGACAATTTTCATAACTCAATACTTTAAGAGTATTGTTAATTTAGCACCCTAATTTTCAGGGCAGACCAAACTTCCATATAATTTGTGTATTGGGATATATTCAAGTTGTTTTGAAAAAGATATTTGAACAATATTTTGATATTTCTATCGATATATTTTGATATATTTGGCTTATATTTTATAGCAGTCAAGTTTTGCTTATTTCACGTCATATATAAATTTTTAGAGAAATGACCCCTAATTATTTTACTTCTAAATGAGACATTAAATGTATGTCTGTTTTTATGCAAAGTTTTGGAAAAATGACATTACTTTTATATTTTTAATTGCGTTATAAATTTATTGCTCAAACAGTTTGTAACAATCTTTACATTTGCTGTTTATTCATTACTGGAATGTGAAGCCATCAGTACGGCAAGGTTTTCAAACTCTGACATTGATATTACTTTAAAAGTCATTACATGTGTTCAACTTCATACTGTATTGAAGTCGTGACTAAATAATAGTTTAAACTATAAATATTTGTTTGGTTTCTTCAATACAGCAATTTCAATGCCAAATTTAAGCAATAATTTCAGTAAAATTATCATTTCCGTTTAAGGACCAATATTATAAAAAAAAAAAAAATGGCATGTGACATAGGTCACAAATAAAATAAATGAACATGTAAGGTCCTCATCTTTATATCCAAGATTTTTTTGTGTGATTGACATTACTTGTATTTCAGGTGCCAACCTCCTTAAACAAAGTAATATTTAATTCAAGCTCGATCTGCCCATATTAGGTTTTACCAATCAGCTGCTTTACATAAAAGCTAGGGCCGATGCTAAAAATAGGACACATTTCGGAAAGTTTCCCTTTTTCCTTATATTTAGAATATCACTCTAAGCCTGAAATATGACTTTCTGAAAATAATTTGCTGACTGATGTACTATGTGAAAAAAAAACGTATTAATTTTTCAAAACAAAAGATTTCATGTTACGCTCGCATATTTATCAATAAATAGATAATTTGGCTTACACATGATAAAAAATGAAACAAATTTTCAAAAAGAAATAAGCTCTTGTAATTTTATCTATGTTCAGAACTCTCTGGAATATTGATATTTTTTATACCCCTCAAGGCTCTAAATTAATTTAAGCTCGTTGCTAAGCGTATAGAAAAAAGACCTCTTTAAAACATTAACGAAAATTTTGATACAGGTAATGCTTACAAGAAGAATATGACGAAAGAATCGATTTTAATCTCAGTGAACTGTTCGAAACGTATACTGGCTTAAATGACGTCAGATGACTTTTCAAATGTTAAATTCAGAATAAATGAGAGTTTGTTTGAAAATTA
This sequence comes from Magallana gigas, assembly GCF_902806645.1. Lineage (NCBI taxonomy): Eukaryota > Metazoa > Mollusca > Bivalvia > Ostreida > Ostreidae > Magallana > Magallana gigas. The sequence goes on along the minus strand of NC_047567.1, from coordinate 20,908,848 downwards.
TAACTATTTCATCAAGTACAATACTATTTCAGTAGATTTACAAAGACGTCCTATACAAGTTAATCAAGCATAAAAACTTCAAAACTTTAATTAATGTGACTTACTTCTTGCACCTCGAGTTCTTTGAGCAGTGGTAGGAGTAGATCCAGGCCGATGTGCACTGTTGAAGACGGTAGTACTGTCCTCTAGGGTTTTACATGGTAAAAATTAGAAACATATAGTGAATCAATTTTTTGACTTCAGAAATGAATTTAATAATTTTTTCTATTGATCGTTGTATGAAAGGAAAAATTGACTGGTCAATAGAAAAATGTTTAAATTCATTTCTTATCATTTAATAAAACATTTTCGAATCATAAAATGTGAAGTATCAGTGATCAAAAATGTAAATAATGTAAACGAAGCGGGCGTATGAATACAAAAGAACAACAGCAATAATATTCAAATGGATGCGTCTTCAGCTGAGCAGAGCTGATTTAAATGGTTGAAATCTGATCCGGCTGAATTGACAACGAAAGGGAAATGCATGCGACGGCTTGTGATGTTATTCACTGTGCAGCAAGATTTCTAAAAACTGGTTTTAATATGAGTTAAATCGCTGGAATATGCAACCGGGCATAACCATGGAAGGAGATGCGATCGTGGACAAAAATAGTTGATGTATCAACAAATAATAGTATGTATGTATAAAACTCATCGTTGCTAAATTTGAACAGAGGTATTACCGTGAAAGTGAATAAGCCTTTATGTTCGCTACTATTATTTTTCGAATTGGAACAGCCAGCCTCGTCATAAATGTTGATCGTTGATGTCAAGGGACAAAATCGTGCAAAGACGCTCAGTTTTCTATTTAATTAATTAAATACTGTGTATTGTTTATTTCTGAAGATTAAACTTTTACTTTATCTATATATAAAGTTGTATTTTGTTTCCTGACAATTAAACAGACACAAGTTAACATTTTGTTGACAGGGTTTATTTTGCAAATTCCTGTTCCATGAATAGTGTTAAATCAGAACAAATGAGAAAAGTTGATCCGGCAAAAATTTGATTGATGCAGGTATCAAAGAAATTGTTCGACCAATCAAAAACGCTAGTATCTTACAAATGTATCAATCTAATAAATATTAGATGATATTTCAATCAATGAAAATACCTTTGGATTGAATTTTTACTTGATGAAAAGTTTGCATAAAAGTCAGTTAACTAGCATTTTTAATTATATTATTGTTACATTAAAGCACGTGTTGTCCTGGATATTTTGACATAAATTGATATTAAATGGTATTTCTTAAATGACTTATACATGTATCCCCCCCCCCCTCCTTCCCGGAAATTCCAAATAGTGAAGAACCATATCTCTTACTCAGGAATATTCAAATATTATCGTCGGTGTAGTTTTACATCGTTTGTAATAATACAGCATTCTTGTGGACGTGAAGTCAATTACCGTTCTCTTCTGGTTGGGTGGTTTAAAGAGAAAATCTTTGATTTATCATTTTTTTGGTTATTGTTTTAAAACGGCATGGTCGTCACGATTTTGGATAAAAAAATATTTTTTCAGATTAAGAATTTTAAAAGCTTTAGTTAGGCTTTTTTTTTTAATAAGAAAACTAGTAGACCAATTGTATTCGAACAATTAAAGGTCTTTCTACCTTATTCTTCTTTTATGTTAATGATGGGGTATAGAATATATAATAACTTGCTAGATTGCTCAATAGGGTATACAATTTAGTCAGCAAGGTATGACTTTTATATCGGAATTATGTCATGTGATTACTCGCAAATGGTAACAATAAAGTGAGCTTCGTGTATATCACTTAGTTGTTATACTTTACACCATATTTCACCAAACATTGTTGCTGTAGATTAAACAGTTACAGCTAAAATAAAATCTACCTGTGATATATTTTGTACGAGACATTTTAAAGAGATTTTTAAGTTAAAGCATTTGCTTAAAGAAGTCCCTGTTGCTTATTGTAAATGTCTTTTGAATTAATTGTCTGTTCCCCCCCCCCCCCCCACTTACTCTGATTAGAACATAACCCAGTTATTAAGCCAATCAAATGTCTCGAATTCTTGCTATGAATGCAGTCTTCTTGGTGAAGATTTTTTTCTTTATCTCAAACACTGAAGAGTTTTTGATTGGTAGAAACTTTGAAATGGGACGTTTCGGAAACCCTTCGTTGCGTGGCTTTATGTAGACCCCCCCCCCCCACACACACACACACACACACACACTCCATACACACACACACACATCAAAGAAAAGCTTCCCGCGAAATATCCAATTTGAATCTCAATCAATTCGTGCAAGATTCACACATTTATTTTTTTTCATTTTAAATTGCACAATTTTTTTTGTCACCTTCACATGTTCCGTCACCTGCTAAATTTCCTGCATTTTTCTCACAAACACAGTTGCTGTCTTGAATAGCAGATATAAGCTGTGTATTTAAAATTGTTTGGGCATAGTTTTCGACGCATTGATATTCGTGAAAGAGAGAAAACGGCTTTTACAAGTATTTGGTTACCTGGTACAGATTTCAGGTATATTTTAAAACATATATGTAGATTTAAAAACTTTACACAATTTTAATATCCCATTAAATCAAAACCAATACCATTTAAAACATATTCATTCTAACATGACTTGTAAGAAAATCAACGTTAAAATATAGGCCATTCGTTAAAAGGCCATTCGATCGGGGAACACGGATGCTGCACAGAAGGTGAGGGATGCAGAAACAGCCCTTGATGCTAAAAGGATTGGCAATTCAGTAAAAGACCCTCAAGGATGGAGTGACGATAAAGAGACTGTAATGGAGGAGATCGTTACTGCAAAGGCTGATCAAATAGCAGAAGTCAAGGCTGTCCTTGAAAAACTCGATGGTAGCATCACATTTGCCGAGGGAACCTTCGACATGTTCTGGGGGACTGGTCTGGACAATGAGGCCACCCTATACACAAAAATCAACAAATGGCCTGGAAAAAACAAACTTGGACTCTTATACCAAAAGCTGGCTAACAAACACACCCGGAAGCTCAGGAGTTCTTCCTTACCCCGGAAAGGAGCATCGGCCGAGGGCCAACCGAACATTGAAGACTTTCTAAAAGATCTTCGAAGGCAGAGAAAAAAGAACGACAAGTGCGACAAGGGTGACAATCAGTAGTAAGTCAGCAATGTAACTCTCATAAACCTATGAACGATACGACATTAACTTTTTTCTCATTAAATGTTCGAGGTTTAAATACGTACAAAAAACGAACAATTCTTTTTGATTGGCTAAATGATGTGAAATATGATGTAATATTTTTACAAGAAACTCATTTTGTAGAAAATCAAGAATGTATATATAGTTCACGATGGTTTGGTGAAATAATTAATTGCTATTCAGAATCAGTTTACAGCAGAGGAGTGTCAATTTTACTCAGGAAAAATAGCAATATAGAAATTATCAATTACCATAAATCACTAGACGGTAGAAGATTATTAGTCAACATAAGATATAATGAAAAAGTGGTAACTTTGGTGAATATTTATGCCCCAAACAACGAAAAAGATAGGGCTGATTTTTTCAAACGATTAATTTCTTGGATTAATAAAAATTCTCTAAACTTAGATAATGTTGTACTATGTGGTGATTTTAATTGCCAAATTAACAACGAATTAAGTGATAAAACTGTTAATATTCTAAAGAAAATTTTAAAAACTCTTAGTCTAAAAGATAGTTGGATATATTTTGGAAAAAAATCCGAACAAGGTTTAACTTGGTGTGATGGAGATAATGTCCCAAAAAGTAGAATAGACTATGTTTTCCTTTCAGATAGTTTATGTTCCATACTTAACAATATTATGATAAGAAAAGCTCCCAAAGTAGAAAATAATAGATTAACAGATCACATGGGGATAACTTTTAAATTATGTACCTCTGAAAATCCTAGCGGCGTAGGATATTGGAAACTAAATACCTCATTGCTTAACAATGAAAATTTTTGCAAACAACTAAAACAATATATTCGAGAATATACAACAGAAATACAAGACCCTGTAAGTAAATGGGAACACCTTAAAATACAAATAAAAAACTTTTGTATAAACTTTTCTAAGAACTTGGCTAAAAGTAAGAAAAATCGTATAAACTTCATTGAAAAGCAAATAGGAAAACTAGAATCTCAGCAATACTCTGAAATAAATATGAACTATAAACGTTTATTAGAGAAAGAAATAGATGACTATTATGCGGAAAAATGCAGTGGAGCTTATGTTCGCTCTAGATCTGTTTGGTTAGAAAAAGGGGAAAAAAGTACCTCTTACTTTCTTAATCTAGAAAAAAGACAACAAACAAATAATACGATTAACAGAATAAAAGATGAAAATGGAATAGAATATACGACGACAACAGAAATAATAGATGTTCTTATGAATTTTTATGATAAACTGTATACAAGCAATGATATTGATATAGTTGATATTCAAAATTATCTCGATAGTATTAATTGTGGAAAAATCAGTGATAATGAAAAGGAAATGTGTGATGAAATACCAACATTAAATGAATGTAAAACTGCAGTTGAAAATATGAAAAATAATAAATCTCCCGGACAAGACGGTTTACCGGCAGAATTCTATAAAGCCTTTTGGGATGATATAAAACATATCTATTATGAATCTCTAATCAAGAGTATAGAAAATGGAATATTGCCTTTTTCACAAAGAAACGCGATAATGACTTTAATTTTCAAAAAAGGAGAAAAAACTAATCCCAAAAACTACAGACCCCTTAGCTTAACAAACACAGATTATAAGATATTTGCACACGTATTAGCTAATCGTTTACAAAAAATAGCAAGTAGATTGATAGGACGTGAGCAAAGTGCATATATAAAAGGACGCTATATTGGAGAAAATGCTAGACTAATACTTGATGTTTTTGAATATTACATGCACAACGACTTAGATGGAATATTACTCTTTGTTGATTTTGAAAAGGCCTTTGATTCAGTAGAATATAATTTTATGTTTAAAACGTTAGAAAAGTTTAACTTCGGAGATGAATTTATAGGAATGATAAAAACATTGTATAATGACCCAGTCTTTAAAATGGTTGGATATCGAAATCATGCACAATGCATAGAGGAATTCGACAGGGGTGTCCTGTATCCGCTCTCGTATTTATATTTGTAATTGAAATATTAGGAATTAAAATTAAAAATGATAACGATATTAAGGGTTTAACTCTGAATAAAAATGATACTTGCAATGATTTAAGTTTTAAAACCGTTCAACATGCTGACGACTGTACAAACATGCTAAAAGATACAAACTCTTTGAGAAAAGCAATAGAAACAATTACCGAATTTAGTAAGGTTGCTGGACTTAAACTTAACTTAGAAAAAACAGAGTGTCAGTTAACTGGTTCATTTATAGATATGTATTCCAACGATTCTCATATACATGGAATAAAAATAACAAAGACCTGTATAAAATCGCTCGGTATTTACCTGGGACATGATAAAACTGTATGCTATGAAAAAAATTGGATAAGTAAACTAGAAAAACTAGAAAAAATACTAAGTGTCTGGAAAAGACGAAATTTAACCATATTTGGTAAATGCACTGTAGTCAATACCCTAGCAATATCAAGAATATTATATAATGCCAATATTTTAGAAAACCCTAAAAGTGACTTTTTTAAAGCTGCTTCTAAACTTATATATAACTTTATTTGGAAAAAGCGAGACCGAATTAAAAGAAATACTCTAATTGGCAAAATTGAACAAGGTGGAATAGGTGTTATTGATATTGAAAGCAAATTTCATGCTGCTAAAGCATCATGGATAAGTAGAATATTAAATGAAAACAGTGTTATACATAGAGCACTTAGTGCAGTTATGAGACAATATAAACTTACTATCTCTGATATTTTAAAAACAACAGAATACAACTTTTTGGAATCATCATTTTTCAAAATGCTCAAACTTCCTGTTTTTTACGGAAATGTATTTTCAGCTTTTAACAGATGTAAAAAACAAAAAAAATGTGAATACGCTAAATAGAGACGAATTCCTGAGTCAATTTATATGGAACAATAACCTTTTCCAGTATGAAAATAAACCACTATGTTTTGAAAATTGGATAAAAAGTGGAATTTTGTATGTTAAAGATATTTTTGATGAAAATGGAGAGTTTTATGATATGATGTACTTTACACAAAAACTGGTTAGAAAAAACAATATCTTATGTGAATATATCATGCTTAGAAAAGCATTTAAAGCTTATAAAGAAAAATTTGACTGCAGCTATTCAAAATACGTCAAAATCAAGCATTGTGTATCTTTTTTATTTCGAAACAATACCGTTAATTCAGTTAACAATGTTAAAAGTAATTTTTACTATTCATTGTTTATTGATAAAAAGTTCCAAAAACCAATATACGAAATTAGATGGAGAAAAGTTTTTAACGACACATTATGTCTATGGGAAAATGTGTATATTGCAAAAATCAAAGAAATATATGAAAAAAGAATCTCAGAATTTAATTACAAACTCCTTCATGGTATATTGAACAATAATGTATGTGTCAGTAAATGGAACAAAACTGTATCTCCATTGTGCGAAGTGTGCAATGTTAACGAGGATATAAAACACCTTTTGTATGATTGCAAAATTGTCAAACATTTCTGGGAGAGAATAAGCATGTACTTGAAATTTGATGTCACATGGAAAATTGTTGTACTAGGTTTTTACAATGAAATTAGCGAGAAAACTTCTTTTTTGAATAACTTTTTGTCTTTCATTAGTTTTACAATATATAAATATAAAATGAAATGTAGAATTCAGAAAGAAAGAATGTGTGAGCAAGACCTAAGGCACAAGCTTAAAAATACTATTTTTCTCCAGAATGTAATTATCACCAGTATTGGTAGAAATAAAAACGATTTTTATAAAAATGTTGGAAACTTTCTATAATTTCAAAACAGTATATGAAGTACCATATTTTTGATATATGATATGTGATACAGTAATACGATGTATGTTTATGATGAATACTAATTATTATAATTATTGTACAATAGATTTAGTATGTATAACAGTAGTTGTTTTTTTTTCATGCATGTAAAACTATGCTTATTACACAGAAGATATATTTATACGATACGAGTATCAAAATATGTATGTTTTGTGATGAAGAATGATTTTAATAAAAGATAAAAAAAAAACAAAAACAAAAAAAAAAAAAAAAAAAAAAAAAAAAACGTTAAAATATACGTGTTCGATTTTTACATAAAGAAATACACTGGCTTCGTACATGAACATGTTAATTAAGGCACGGCAATATTTGGATACAATAGGTTGCGATGTATTTTCTTCAAATCTTTTATTTCATTGGCTTGAATTTTGTTCTATGTCAGTAAGATCATATGAAGAAAAATCTTCGTCGTAAAGAATGGGCTACGCTTCGCTTTGCTCCACTCCGCCCATTCTTAATGACGAAGATTTCTCTTCATATGATCTTACTGTTACACTAAACTGATGTTTTCGCCAGGTGAACATTTTTTTTACACAAGCCTATGGATAGAAAAACTAACAAACGAAGAGAGTGCTCTAGAGGCTAGCTGTCTTTGTACAATATGAAGTGGTTTACGATAAAATTAATATACACTTGAGTCAGCACAGAACATTGATGTGATTCCTGGCTGACCAAATTGTATACCTCATTTCACAATTCAGCAAGGTATTGAACACTTTACAAGAGTACTGTAATTCAAAGGATATGAAAATTCATTAATAACGGAAAAGACCTTGACCTTTGACCATTTTGTCATTGTTGATCAGCCAAGCTAGGCACTGCCATGGTGGTCCGAAGTCTCTATGGTATATAGTAAAAAATTCGAAGTGATTTTATCGACATTTTAATACTTTCAGGGGTAATAACTTTTCGAAAGGGTTGCCAGATCCTTTTGGTATGAATAAATTGAAAAACCCTTTGAGAGTACTGAAGACATTGATAAAATATCCCAGGCTATGTCTTATAGTTTCAGATGAGTAGCGATAACAAGAATTCTGTACAATACAATATGGACAAAGACGCTGTAACCATTTCAATGTAGGGGCTAAGCAGATAAATTTTGAAATGTCTTAAGATGTCCTTCTATGTCCATCAAGGATTTTCGGTTCCATATTAAACAAAAGAAATTAAAAAAAATCATTAATTCAATGATGACTTTGACCTTTGACCTTGATGTCATTGTGTACACTCCCATCCAAAGTAGTCTAAAGTCTCTATGATAGATAGTAAAAATGTTGGAAGTGATTTTATCGAAAATTAAATACTTTCAGGGGCAATAACTAGTAGAAGGAGGCATCAGATCCTTTCGGTATGGATAGATTAAGGAAGCCTCGAAGTGTACTGAAGACATTAGTAAAAGTCCCAAGTCTATCTCTAATTGTTTCAGAGGAGTAGCAATAATAACCTGTTTGTATGCAAGGACAATAACTATGTAAGGTCTTGGAACTATCAAGCAGAGGATCATTTGGTAGCATAACTTTAAATATCAATTACAAAAAGAAAAAAAAATGTTTCAATATCTCTAGAAATGAAAAAAAGCTGTCCCTGAAAAAAGAGAAGGAACAAATACAAAAAGATACGAAATACAAAAGGTCTTTCACCTGAAAGATGGAAAGACCAACTCTGTATGTCATTCGTGGAGTTTTAAGCGAGTTACAGAGCTTACTTTGCGATGTAAACAATTACATTTGAATATTGAAGTAAACATCTAGTTTTGGACCTAAGATGAATGTGTTAAATGTTGGGAACTATTTATTTATTCATTAAAATGAATATGCTGATAGACAAATCAGCTTGAATCAGATTTTTTTTCTGGTACATGAATATTGAACTGTCTGGAAATTGTAATTGTTTCAATTTGACAATCAAATTGTACCTGAAAAATTAATTCATCAGGTACAACTTCAGTAAGAAAACAAAAATGTTCTATCATGTGTAATTCACAACAAAAGCTTCATTGTAACACTGCTTATGACATCTTTGCAACTATAAATTAATTATAAATTCAGAAATAAAACAAATAAAATGGTACATGTATCAAAATAAACTATTTTGACATGAAAACTAACCAAGTAGTGTTTGCTTACATCAATTTATCAATAAGACATTATACTACCAGCACAAAAAAAGAACGAAAGCAAACCAATTGCTCTCTTTTTTTCGAATAAGTCTGTTAACTACGGGAATTAGAGATAAGATTTTAATAAAAATAATACTATAGAAAATTTTCTCAAATACATATGAACAAAGTGGTAGCAATATTAAAATATAAAAAAAAAATATGAAAAGTAACAAAATTAGGTAACATTGGCGTAATAACATGATAATTTTAACTTGGCAACATATACAAATAACAAAACAAATGAAATTATAGCAATACGTTGTACAATAAACCCTAATATATATTTTTTAAAAACCCGCAAATTTGATGAAAATGGCGAATGGCCTTTTGTTACGGTTACAATATACAAATACAATACAAAAATACACATAAGAGGTAAAATTTGCATTTTACGTATTTTTTTGTTGTTATTGTTTCGTCCGTAGAATTAAATGAGATAAGAAATAAAATCTCCAAAACGAAAAATATAACAGACAATTAAAGTATCAGTTAGTTTTAGATAAGCAAATATAATACTTCCTTGTTCTTAATTTGCAATGCAAATCATGATTCTCCTTTTTAACTGAATTATATGTTTTGTTTGTTTCAAATGGGCTTAAATTACATATGAAAAATTCGTAGCACTATTTCAAAACGTTTATGCGTAGTATTTGTTTATCACGATATGTAAAGTTTATGATTTGTATGGTGCAACCGAACGCTTTTCATATGCCCAATCGAAGCGTGAAATCGACAAATTGTCTGACTGAAAAAAACTTGTAAATAATAGCAAGCAAATCGCAATGCTTATTATGAATTTCATATAATTTCATCGACCTTCTGGCGCCCAGAAATCATACGAAAGAAAGTAAATTTAAAATGCACAAAGTCTGTATAACATTAAAAATAACAGCTTTTGATAGAGATGCAATTAAAAACAAAAGAAGTGCATATGTATATTTACGTTTCACAAACTTGACCGCATAAGCTCTACATTATTTAGGAACTTCCTTTCTTGTTTTTTACTAAACCATAAATTTTAATAACTTGATGCTAGTTTCATCGCTTCTGCAGAAAGCAAAATATAACAACGTGTTAACGTGTAGAACCACAGAATTTGAATATTGCAAGCCATATAATATATTATGCAACATTTAATTTAATTATTTATATTATATTCAAAAACCCATTTTAAAGAAATCAATGATAAATATTTAAAAGAGAAACTATATATATGATTTGAACAAATGATCTATTTTAATTACTCTAACCTTTTTTCGCATTTTCTTGTAACGTTTTCAAACGTTCTGGTTCAGGTTGTCTCTGTCTTTCATATCCTGAGAATTCAAAGTTCACAGTGCTTAACAGTTCATAGTTACGTATACCTAATTACATTCCAAAATTATTGGCGCAATGAATTCAAAAGGCACGCACGCACACAGACCTTCGCGCAAACACACATTTGATTTTCAAGAAATCTACAAAAATCGTCATAATTTTGTTTTCCCTCTTGTTTTGTGCTTCGCTGTTATAGTTGTGGGCTTGTATAACAAGATTTTTTTCGAACCACTCGTATGGATAGTACTAATCATACTTCCTGAACTCCTGAAGTATTGCAATGTTTCATTACCTTCCTCGCTTGACTATCGACTTAAACAATCTTTTTGGTAACCTCGTTACTTTTACATGATTTGTCAGTACGTTTTTTCATCTTAAAACTTTTGTTACTAGGTAACTGTTGCTATTGATTAATCTGTTCCGCCATGCTTCTTATTATTTCATAAAGCAGTTGCAGAAGGAACTAGAATAAAACAAAACCAAAAAAAGAAAGACACAAATTACAACTCATTGGGATTAGTAAACGACCATGTATACGAAATTACACGTATTAAACAATACAATTAATGACATACCAGAGATAACGACCATAACTTAGATATAAACTCAACTAAGTTTACCGAATGAAAGACCATTTCTATCCTCCTTTTCTTTTCATAACTCGTAAGACACCGAAGTTGCACATGCGTACTACTACCTCCCATAATTTTGGAAGTGATTATGACAAATTAGAATATCTGGTTAAAGGATTTGAAAGAAAAAACGAAAAACAAAGAAACGTCTCTTTGTGATAGCCTTTAAATTCTTGGGGACGTTTTGAAACAAATTGAAACACCAACCCTAAAATGACTAGTTCCAAATGCTACATATGTGTTTGAATGTGTTTTCTATGTATAATTGGGGGATAGGGATTAAGTGGGATGATAGTGAAAGAAAATAAAAATAACCTGGAAAAACAATTACGTTCCTATATGTGTAAAATTGTTTCCCAAAATTTGCTCAAAAATTAAATCAGTTTGTGCGTTCTTTTCTATAATGAAAATATCCGATAATTATATAATCTAATGAACAAATGTGGGTTGTTCGGAAATTACTGAGACAACTCGGGTATTTCCCTTTCTAAGTGACGATCTAGGGTAAAAAATTGGCATGAAAATTGAAAAAATTAAAGAGGTCTGCTCCTCTCTTTTTGGGTAACTATTTTATGTCGCCTGTGGTCTAAAAACTCTGCATCGTATATTAGTTCTATTTGTATATTTATTTTTTACAATGCCAAATTAACCATATTGAATAAAACTGTTAAAAGAAAATTAATTATTTACAGAGTTTAGTAAGGGACTATATTTTGTGGCAGAAAGTTTTCAAGACGAAAATGAACAATTTTCAATAGCTTGAAAATGATTGACATTGCTTGTATTTCAGGTGCCAACCTCCTTAAATAAAGTAATATTTAATTCAAGCTAGATATGCCTATATTAGGTTATACCAATCAGCTGCTTCACGTAGAAGCTAGGGTCGATGCTAAAAATAGAACACATTTCGGAAAGTTTCCCTTTTTCCTTATATTTAGAATATCACTCTAAGCCTGAAATATGACTTTCTGAAAATAATTTGTTGACTGATGTACTATGTGAAAAAAAAACGAATTAATTTTTCAAAACAAATGATTTCATGTTACGCTCGCATATTTATCAATAAATGGATAATTTGGCTTACACATGAGAAAAATTGAATCAAATTTTCAAAGAGAATTAAGCTCTTGTAATTTTATCTATGTTCAGAACTCTCTGGGATATTGATATTTTTTATACCCCTCAAGGCCCTAAATCAATTTAAGCTCGTTGCTAAGCGTATAGAAAAAACACTTCTTTTAAAACTTTAATGATAATTTTTAATACAGGTAAATTCATGCTTACAAGAAGAATGTGACGAAAGAATCGATTTTAATTTCAGTGAACTATTTGAAACGTCGAATGGCTTAAATGACGTCAAATGACTTTTCAAATGTTAAATTTAGAACTAGAGCCGAGCTCGTTGCAAAGCAACGAATAGGTCTTCCGTTGCAGCTTCCTGTCGGAAAAGGATTTTCAATTAATCTGATTAAAAGCACCCTTCTATTTCTTACAGGGTCTGACAGGTATTGATAGGGGATTCACACGACCTAAACCTCTGACCAATCAGGGCTTTAAATTTTTTATTGGAACTTTTTAAATGGAGACAGGCAAATTAACTCATGCCTGCTTTCTATGTACATGTAACCCCCAAACTGAGTATTGAAGAGTTGCACCTCTCATTAACAGATAGAGGCATGTATTTGGTAACTGAGAGTATATTTAGGTTGTGTGCAAATATGGAGGTCATGTGAAGATGACCTGTTATCAATACCTATCAGATCCTGATGAGTGTAAGCAGAAGGGTGGTGATTTTAATCAGACTCGATTGTCAATATGACCTGAGGGTGCGCTGTACGAGAGGTGCTCAGCGGGAGGGACAACTCTTTGTATAATGTTTGGCCATGCAAGAACTCAGCATCGTTTTTGCTTCGGGGAACAAATTTATCGGAAATGTATTAAGTTAAAAACGGAAATAAAAGAAAGAATTACTGAAATCTTCAAAATCTAATTCGTGATAGTGGTAGGTGAGGGGGGAGTTACGAGGCAGCTATGACTTATTTTGTTTATTATGATTTGTTTTCAATTTGCCATAAACATTTATATTGCCTTCTACTAAAATGTGTGTTGGGGAAGGGGGAACAATGCCCCAAAATTCAATTTCCTCTATGTTAATTTAAGGGAAATTTTGGTTGCGAGAAAGGGGGAGAGTGCTCTCTGCGGACCAACTGTCGGTTCTGTGAGCAACCTCACAAGTAATTCCTCCCCTCCCCACTAAGAAAAAAAAATCATAACTAAAGTATCTCTCTATTAGGAAAAAATGGATGCTTCTTTTTCTTTTAGTGACACTGAACTTGCACAAATGATAAACTTTCAAGTCAGGACATATTAAAGTACATGTCACAAGCAATCTTTGTGTCAAATTTTAGCTTTTAATCATTTCCATGTATGCAAGATATCACAGACATGATTTTTTTTTAAATAACCTCGAACTTGCACAAATGACCCTGGGTTCATGACACATCCTCAGGTCATCAGCAATCTTTAAATGAAAAAGTAACTTTCAATGTTTCTCCTTAAAAACAGTATAAAGCAGACACAAATTATGAACTTCACAAATTAACCATGGAACAAAATCATTACACACACTAAGGTCATAAGCAATCTTTGTGTGAGAAAGAACTTTCATAAAAAATGATATGGATCGGACACAATTTTCGCACTTTTCCTGCCAGTGACCTTTATCTTGCCCAAATAATTTTTGGTCAAGGACATGACATACCCTCAGGTCAAAAGCAATTTTTGGTTTAGTTAATACTTTGTACTTTTTGAATATGCATGTAGTGACCAATGTTTTGTAAGCACATTTGCACTCTCCTCTCATCGTTGGAACCCACGTGTTTTCTATCCATTACACTGCAGTGAAAGCAATGTAACAGATAAGAGACCCGTGGGTTCCGACGATGTCTCCTCAATGATATATGTCAATTTGAATCTAAATGATTTCTAATTGGTATGGTTTTGAAAGCTTTTGAAAAGTTTTGAAACTGAATTCCTACAGTTCTAAATTTGAGGTTAAAAATACAAATAAATAGGAAAATGTAGGGAAAGCCATAAAGGTATTACTGATTCTGTTTAAAACTATTTCAGATTTAAAAAATAAAATATACTGCTGAGTTTTCAGTCAGCCCGTGGGCTGACTTATTAAATTGAATAAAACTTCAATTGCGCTTTCGTGAATTGGAATTCTCTGGAAGAACAAGACAGTCCGTGTTAGAGAAATTCGAAGAATTTATGAAACTGGTCAGTTTCTAGGTCAAACTGAGTATCGTCTGGAGCCACGGTTCGGAATCCGTATATGCAGACACACATTGTATGTACATCGCTACACGTTTACATCCTCACCTACAGCCATACAAATGAGGGTGCAACCTCCATGTATACATGCATATTATTATAGTTCTGGAAACTATTTATCTTGTATTTTAATAGATTGGGTATTCATATATTGTTGACCTGAAATTAGTATTGCACTGGCTGTAGCTAATCTTGTTAGTATATTAAGTTGCATTACAACCTCATACAACACAACTTCAATAAAAGGGTTTTTTCAAAATCAATTTTCATATAATTAGCAATAAATAATTAAAAATCCCCAAGAACACATATCTATCTTATTTAAGTGTAACTTTGAGAAGCGCATATATTTTTGGGAGGCAGATCTGTCGCTATATTATAGTCTGTAAGTCAAGTGAACTATCATGGGAGAAACCTGGCGACACTTGCAGTACTTTGAGGATTTCTATGGCGACATACTGCATTGCATAATGTAGTCGTATTTCATAACTTCTAAATCCTGGGGTTTAAAAATGGCACTAGGACAGGTAGCAGGTGCGTGACGTGCTCAGGCAAAAAAGACACGGTACCGATGTATTAGTGACTTTTTTCGGACAATTTTTACCTCGGTAGAATTGTTATGATTCATAAAACATAATTTGTATTTATTTCGTATCAAAGATTTATGCCTTTGGATTTTTTTCTGGATTTAAAAATATCGATCTCTCAGTCCCGTAAGTAGTGTTCTTAAAGTGCGGATCTTATTATTGTGCCAATTCAGTGTGACGATTGACTATTCCTATGAACACTCTGGATAATTTTGTGATAAAAATGTCAACACCACAGACCAGAGCCAACACAAAAAAGACTGACAAAACGGGTTCTGAAAAAACTCCAGAAAAGATTCCAGAAAAAAATAAAGAAAACATGTCCGAGGTAAGCAGATCTCTACGACTCATACAAAGTGATCTCGCCGAGGTCAAAACAGAATTTAAAAAAACCAATCACAGATGATAAGCTAGAGTATATTGTATCTACCATCGTTAAGAAAACTATAGAACAGAATAGCAAAGAGATAGAAAATAAAATAAAGGAAGAAACAAATAAAAGATGTTTGGTATTGGAAAAGCAGTACAACGCAAAGATAGACAATATGAAAAATGATATTGAAAAACTGGAACAGAATGTCGAAACTCTTACAGAAAAGCTAGTTGATTCAAACAAAGAAGTGTGTGAATTGTCACAAGTCTTGCAAAAACAGAACACATTCCGAAGGAAGCAATGAGACTAGCCAATCAAAATGAGCAATAGTCTAGAAAACACAACTTCAAAATTATGGGTCTAACCGAAAATGATAATGAAAACACATGGATACTCGTACAAGACTTTCTGAAAACAAATATCAATGTTGAAATCGACGACCGCGAAATTAAAGCCGCTCACAGAATCCCCGGCAAAAGAGGAAATCCGCGACCAATAATAGTCAAAGTGCTAAATACAAACTCCAAGTCAAAAGTCATGAGAAAAAGATCAGAGATTAGAAAAAGAGGACACGGAATCAAATTGGTGGCTGATGTTACCAGACCAAACTCGGAGCTCATCACCACTCTAATCAACCACGATGATATAGAGTCCGCTTGGTATCGGTATTTTAACGGATCGGTATTTTGGAAGTTGAAGAGCAATGAGCGTCGTGTGAAATTCGACATCTTCGATGAAATTAATGAAAAAGTGAAATTTTTCATGAAGTGATTCATATACCAGTGTTTTCTACTTGTGTTTGGCGTTTTTCTTTTTCCGAATTCAGTAACTTTGTACGTTCATATATTTCCGGAAGTTCTTGAAGCCGTTCGGGTTCTACAAACTTTCTCCGGAATTTCGTGTGCCGTTCGTCCATAAACTTTCCTATGCATGTTTCCTAATGGACTTCCGGTGTCGTGTTATTTGCATGAGTTAGAATCTAGTTCTGTACTTGGTACTTTTTGGTAGTTCTCTACTAAGTTAGTGTCATTTCAGATCATTTTTCTGTTTTATTTACGCTTCTTTTTCTCTTTTGTTTCTGTTTTGTATGAATGAGTAGTATGAATGTAAACCTAGATTTGATTTTTTACCATGGTTGATACAATTAAGATCGCAACTGTAAATTGTCAAAGACTTGGCAATCCATCTAAGAGACGGGCTGTTTTTAACTTTTATAAATCCAAGGGCTACCCAATTATATGTCTTCAGGACAAACGTTTCACTCCAGAATTAGAAACTTGTGTTGAAACTCAATGGGGATATAAATGTGTTTTCAGTTCTTTCTGCTCTAGTTCAAGGGGGTTGCTGTTCTTTTCAATAACAATTTTGAACTTCGATTACATAAAGATAAAAAAGATGATGAAGGCAACTTGTTAGCATTGGTTTTGAGTATCGATAATAATAGAATAACTTTAGTCAATATCTATGGGCCTAAGTCAGATTGTCCAGATTGTTATGATAAAGTACGAGAATGTTTTTTGGAACTTGATAATGATTTTTTTATTTTATGTGGTGATTTCAACATAGCCCTCAATCAAACTCTTGACACCCATTATTACTCTCATGTAAATAATCCCAAAGCAAGAGAAAAGCTACTAGAGATTATGAGTGACTTGGGTTTGATTGACTAGTATAGAATCCTTAATCCCGACAAGAAAATGTTTACATGGAGAAGAAAAAACCCTTTTAAACAAGGGCGTCTTGATTACATCCTTATTTCTGAAAATCTTTCAAATATTACTAAAACTGTTTCAATCAAATCAGGCTATAGATCTTATCATTCGGTTGTTGTGCATGAACTTAAATTTAACACTTTTGTGCGAGGAAAAGGCTTATGGAAATTTAATAATAATTTACTTCATGATAAAATATATGTTGAAAAAGTTAAAAAACTTATTCAATCTGTTAAAGATCAATATAATAACTCTTTTGATGAGTCTGCCTTTTTAGACATCCCTCTCATGGAAATCAGATTAATAACGATTTCCTATTCATCCTACAGAAAGAGAGAAAATAATAAAATTGAAAAACAGTTAATTTCTGATATTTATGAATTAGAAAATAGCACTGATTTTGACTTTTCAATGTTATAAGAAAAACAAGCAACTCTAGAAACTTTAAGAAAAGAAAAATTACGAGGACATTTCAAACGATCCCGGGCAAAGTGGATTGACGAGGGTGAAAAACCTACAAAATATTTTTGTCATTTAGAATCCCGGAATTTTCTCAATAAAATTATTTAAAAGGTGTTTGTTTCAGAAGAAACGATTTTATATAAACAATCAGAAATTATGGAAGAGGTTAAGTCCTTCTATGAGAAGTTGTTTAAAAATTCAGACTCTGAGCCTGTAGATATAGATATACAGTCTGTTGTCCAGCCTTTAGACATACCAAAATTAGACAATATAACTGCTGACTTTCTAGATAGAGATATTAGTGAGAGAGAAATTTTAAATGCTTTAAAGGGTATGAAAAATAACAAGTCTCCAGGAAGTGATGGTTTTACAGCTGAATTTTATAAATTTTTCTGGAATGATATAAAAATTTACATTACAAACGCTATTAATTAAATCTTTGTGCATGGACAGTTGCCAGTGTCCCAGAGACTAGGAATCATATAATGTCTGCCAAAAGGGGATAAACCCAGGCAATTTTTAAAAACCTGGAGACCTATTATTTACTTACTTTTATATACAAGCTAATATCTGGATGGATCAGTTATAGAATAAAATCCACCTTAGATCTACTTATCTTAAATACACAAACAGGTTTCATACAGGGCAGCTATATTGGAGAAAACACTAGATTTATATATGATCTAATGTCTTACACAGAAATTAATAATTTGCCTGGTTTACTTATGCTTCTTGATTTTGAAAAAGCTTTTGACTCTGTATCATGGTCTTTTCTTTATAAGGTGCTTAACTTTTTGGGGTTTGGAAACAATATTAAATATTAAATTTTAAATACAAATTTTAAAGCTTCAAACCTTCAAAGCGGCTTTCTATCGCAGCAGTTTGAAATACAGAGAAGTTGTCGTCAGGGTGGTCCCGTATCCCCATAGCTTTTTATTCTCTGTGCAGAAATCTTAGCTATACTCATAAAACAAAATAAGGATATAAGAGGTATTTTTGTCTATGATAGGGAACACAAAATTTCCCAATACGCTGATGATACGTCACTTATATTTGATCATTCAGCTTCATCCTTGTTTAATGCTCTTGAACCTTTAGAATTATTCTCAAAAAATTCTGGTCTGCAAGTTAATAGCTCAAAAACTAAAGTTGTATGGTTTGGATAAAAAAATTCTCTTCTGAAGTTTTCCATCATTCTAGATGGAAACTAGTTGGAGGTCCACTGAATTTGTACTATTAGGTATTCATTTTTTGTTGGACTTAGAAAAAATTTTAGACTTAAATTATGACATTCAAATTCCCAAAATTATTGCTTTGATTAAACAATGGGAAAGAAGAATTCTTACTCCCATTGGAAGAATTACAGTACTTAAGAGTCTTATTGTACCTAAATTAAACTATTTACTCATTTCCCTACCGAATCCTAAGAAAGATTCAATTACATTTTTGAATAATGAGTTTTTTTAGATTTGTTTGGAAATCCAGGTGTTACAAAGTCAAACGTTCAATTGTGACCCAAAACTTTTGCGCTGGAGGTTTGAAAATGTTAAATTTTTAAATTTTTATAATTAAGCTTAAATGTTCTTGGATCAAAAGAGTGGTGCAAGGGGGACAATCATGGTTGAGCATTTTTAAAGCTGTCTTTGGTGACATATGGGTTTGTTTTTTTAGAGTTTGGTGATAATTTTATTAAACAACTTATAGAGCAATGCAATAACATACTTTGGAGAGATGTTTTTGATGCTTGGCTTAATCTTATGAACGTAAACTCCAACCAAATTTCTGATTCTAACAATAATATAATATTTTCTCCTTAGGCATAACTCAAACATTAAAGTAGAGAAGAAGTCTATGTTTTATAAAGAATGGTACAAAAAAGGTGTGAAAATTTTTAAAGACGTTTTACATGATGATGGGTCATTTTTATCAAATCTGATTTTGAAAAAAAAAATCATTTGAACAAATTATATTTTATGCAATATAAAAGCATAAGTAGTGCTGTTCGAAAGTTTGTTAAAGACTCAAATTTTTCGAAGGAGAACTGTGTCAATATTGTTGGTCCTTTTTTACCCTTTTACTGTGTTGAATTACTTTTGTACAAGAAATGCATTAAACCTATTTATAATTTAATCAGTATAAATGTCCAATGTATTATTCCAGACTCAATCATTCGATGGAATTCAAAAATTGTTATGAGAGGCTACTCCAAACTAATTTTACAGGATATTTTCAAAGTATGTTTCAAAGTTACAACAGATGCTACTGTACAGTGGCTACAATATAGAACTCTACATATAATTCTTCCTGTAAAATCGTATCTAAAAAAGAAAAAAATATTTAATAATGATACATGTTCTTTTTGTAATAATGAAGTTGAAACTATTGAAGATGTTTTCACATCCTGTTCCTTTGCTTTAGATTTATGGAGTAGTTTAAGTATGCATATATATCATGCTGTTTCAAAAAAAATTGGCTTTAATGAGTATAAAATATTATTTGGAGAGACTCCTCCTTCTAATTCTAACTTAGTCAACAACTTTTTGATTCTGTATACAAAACAATATATTTTTCAATGTCTGTACAACAAAAAAGTTCCAATATTTGCAGGTCTACATTTACTATGTCATTTAAACCTTAGATATGAAATTGAAAAATGTGTTGCTATCAGAAACTCTTCTTATAATAATTATAATGATAAATGGTTTGAATGGAAAAATCTTTGTTCTTAATATATAACTTCAAGAGTTTTATTCATTTCAATTTATGCAAAATTGTATCAACTTGAATAGTTTTCTAGATTTATGAGATCATGACTTGTATGTATGTGTGTATGAATGTGTAATATGTATCATAAAATTAAAAACTGTAAATCAAAAAAAACAAAAAAACTTTTAAATCCCAGAAACAAATTTCATTTGACTTAAAACTTTTAATTATAATATATATTACTCTGCCCATAACTATAGAAGTTTAGCGTGTTCAACAGGTTAATTTATTAGCCACATTCTCAGGTTACGATCTCTCACCTTTAATGTGAAGATGATTGGCTTAATAGCCTAATTGTTTTACAATTGACCACTGTAGTGAAAGCACCCTTCGATACCCATTAACCTTCGATAACCTTCCATACATTGTTACACAATTACATAACAATTGATGATCTGTAGCCATAAATAACCTAGGCATATATATTTTCTCAGTTGTGTGCGCTGAAGCGACACAAGATTTTTGGCCGCACGTGGCGATTGAATTAACACAGACTGACCGAATGTTACAAATTAGGAGAAGTTGCCAAAAAATAATTTACAATAAAACGAACAACCATGTAGAAACACTACAGAAGTGATTAATATGTGACCGATAGAATCTAAACAAAATTCATGTAAATATTCTTTAAAATAATCACCGATTGCATCAATTTGGGACATTCTTTTATCGTGCCAGCACCTACCGCAAAGATGTAACATGGAACTGTAATTATAATAATTTGCTTTGATTTTTAAACTACCTTGTACGCAATCGTATTAATCAATACTGCTGACCGCTAGGTAGCCCAGCCGCAACCATTGTGACTGATTTTCTCGGCCGTGGGCGAGGGATAGCTTACGTAATGGTACACACACACAGCTCTGATTCAAGATAGATTTTAGATGCACGCAGTATGAAAACTGAAATGTAATGCATAGATTTTTTTAATCCGTATTTTGTGTTTTACTAGAAAAGAAAAAAAAAATGTTTTGTTTTCCGATTCTCGTTTTTAAGGATTGTGCACTATAAGAATTTAAACTCCTAAAAAAAAGCATGTATTAAAAAAATTCGTTTGAATAAATGCCACCGTATAAACCAGCATACTTTCTGTGGTAACTTTATGCCAGTTGTACGCACAAAGACTTTCGTCAATTTGCCAAATGAAACGAATTACATGTTTTAACATGTACATACAACACAAATCACCAACAAAATAACATTGTAACGATCTTTATGAGATCCAAGCAAACAATTTTTCCAGCGATAGCCATATCGAAATTCTAAACGTTTTTGAGTTATTAAGCAAAAACTTTCAAGCGCTATTTGCCCTTAATGTTAGGGGCCAGCCCTTTTTTATTGTGTCAGATGAAAGCCCTGAACATTCTGCACAACTTTTATTCTACATGCCTACCTTTTTCTAAATAAAAAACGTAATCAAAAAACAAAAATCGATGTGCACAACTTCAATATTTCTATTATTTAAATTCGTTGGATTCCTAAAAATAAAATAAGAATACTCTCACAAACACAATAATAGTAAGGTCTTCCGTTGGAAACGGAAGACCTTAAATAATCTTACAAGCACAATAATAGTAAGGTCTTCCGTTGGAAACGGAAGACCTTACTAAATGAGAGTTTGTTTGAAACTTATTACTGTTTTCATCAAGTACAATACTATTTCAGCATATATACAAAGACATTCTATTACAAGTAATTCAAGCACAAAAACTTTAAAACTTTAATTAATGTGACTTACCTACAAAAGCTTTTAGAGTAGCAAAAGGATCAACGTTGAAGGCAGAAGTACTGTCCCCTAAGGTTTTAATGGTAGAAATATATAATAATCAAATCAATATATGACTTAAGAAATGAATTTAATAATTTTTCTATTGATCGTCGTATCAAAGGAAAAATTGACTGGTCAATGACTGGTCCTGTATATTTTGACATAAATTGAGATTTAATGGTATTTCCTTAATGACTTTTACCCCCCCCCCCCCCCCCGGAAATTCTAAATAATAAAGAACCATATTTCTTCCTCGGGAATATTTACACGTTATCGTCGGTGTAGTTTTACATCGTTTGTAATACAAAATTCTTGTAGTCGTGATGTCATTTCTCGTTCTCTTCTGGTTGGCTGGTTTAAAGAGAAAACCATGGATTTATTATTTTTTTTATTGTTTTAAAAGGGTATGGTCGTCACGATTTTGGATAACAAAAACTATTTTTCAGATTTTAATATTTTAAATACTTCAGTTAGGTTTCTTTTAAAATATAAAAAGTAGTACACTAATTGAAACAATTAAATGTCTTTCTACCTTATTATTTCTTTTTTCTCTGATTTGATCATAACTCAGTTATTAAACCAATTAAATGTCCCGAATTCTTGCTAAGAATGCAGTCTTCGTGGTGAAGAATTTTTCTTTATCTCAAACACTGAAGAGTTTTTGATTGGTAGAAACTTTGAAAGGGGGCATTTCGGAAACCCTTCGTTGCGTGACTTTATGTATACCCCCACCCTCCATACACACACACATCAAAGAAAAGCTGCCAGTGAAATATACTATTTTAAATCACAATGAATTCGTGCAAGATTCACACATTTATTTATTTTCATTTTAAATTGCACCTTTTGTCACCTTCACATGTTCCGTCACCTGCTAAATTTACTGCATTTTTCTCGCAAACACAGTTGTTGTCTTGAATAGCAGATATAAGCTGTGTATTTTAAATTCTTTGGGCATAGTTTTCGATGCATTGATATTCGTTAAAGAGAGAAAACGGTTTTTACAAGTATTTGGTTACCTGGTACAGATTTCAGGTATATTTTAAATCATACATGTAGATTTAACAACTTTACACAATTTTGATATCCCATTAAATCAAAACCAATACCCTTTAAATCATATTCATTCTAACATGACTTGTATAAAAGTCCACATTTAAATACACGTGTTCGATTTTTAAAATAAAGAAATACACCGGCTTCTTACATGTTAATTAAGGCACGGCAATATTTGAACCTATAGGGGGCGATGTATTTTCTTCAAATCTTTGATTTCATTGGCTTGGGTTTTGTTCTATGTTAGTAAGATCATATGAAGAAATATCCTCGTCGTGAAGAATGGGCAACGCTTCGCTTTGCTCCACTCCGCCCATTCTTAATGATGAAGATGTCTCTTCATATGATCTTACTGTTACACAAAACTGATGTTTTCGCCAGGAGAATATTTATAACACAATCCTATGAATAGAAAACCTAACAATAGAAGAGAGTGCTCTAGAGGCTAGCTGTCTTTGTTCAATATGAAATAGTTGACGATAAAATTAATTTACACTCGAATAAGCACAGAACATTGATGTGATTCCCGGCTGATCAAATTGTATACCTCATTGCGCAATTCAGCAAGGTATTGAACACTTTACAAAAACACTGTAATTCAAAAGATATGAAAATTCTTTAATAACGGAAAAGATCTTGACCTTTGACCATTTTGTCATTGTTGATCAGCCAGGCTAGGCACTCCCATATCAAGTGGTCCGAAGTCTCTATGGTAAATAGTAAAAATTTCGAAGTGATTTTATCGAAATTTTAATACTTTCAGGGGTAATAACTTTACGAAAGGGGTGCCAGATCCTTTTGGTATGAATAGATTGAAAAACCCTTTGAGAGTACTGAAGACATTGATAAAATATCCCAGTCTATGTTTTATAGTTTCAGAGGAGTAGCGATAACAAGAATTCTGTACAATACAATATGGACAAAGACGCTGTAACCATTTCAATGTAGGGGCTAAACGGATAAATTTTAAATGTCTTAAGATGTCCTACTAGGTCCATCAAAGATTTTCGGTTCCATATTAAAAAAAGAAATAAAAAAACTCATTAATTCATTGATTTTAAAATGACTTTGACCTTTGACCTCGATGTCATTTTGTACATTCCCATCCAAAGTAGTCTTAGTCTCTATGATAGTTAGTAAAAATGTTGGAAGTGATTTTATCGAAAATTAAATACTTTCAGGGGCAATTACTAGTAGAAGGAGGCATCAGATCCTTTCGGTATGAATAGATTAAGGAAGCCTCGAAGTGTACTGAAGACATTAGTAAAAGTCCCAAGTCTATCTCTTATTGTTTCAGAGGAGTAGCGATAATAAGCTTTCTGTATGCAAGGACAATAACTATGTAAGGTCTTGGAACTATCAAGCAGAGGATCATTTGGTAGCATAACTTTAAATTGTCAATTACAAAAAGAAAAACAAATGTTTCAATATCTCTAGAAATGAAAAAAAACTGTCCCTGAAAAAAGAGAAGAAAAAATATAAAAGATAAGAAATACAAAAGGTCTTTCACCTGAAAGATGGAAAGGCCAAATCTGTATGTCATTTGTGGAGTTTTAAGCGAGTTACAGAGCTTACTTTGCGATGTAAACAAAGCTTTTGTTTACATTTGAATATTGAAGTAAACATCTAGTTTTGGACCTAAGATGAATGTGTCAAATGTTGGGAACTATTTATTTACTCATTTAAATGAATAAGCAGATAGATAAATCAGCTTGAAACAGATTACTGGTACATGTATATTGAACTGTATGGAAAATGTAAATGTTTTCATCAGGTACAACTTCAGTAAGAAAACAAAAATGTTTTATCATGTGCAATTCACAACAAAACTTCTAAACTCCAAATATAAATGCATTTTAATGTTACTTACTAGGTGAAGATTTTACAGCAGTGCGAGCAGCTGATATTGGCTGACCTCTATTTCTTATGATCCTTTCCTCTATAAGTGTTATGTAAATAATTAACAAAATGCCCATGGGCCACATCACTCACATGAGCAACATCAACAATAATGAAATCAGATTTATGGAAGCATTTACAAAATAACTGAAAAATGTAGTGGAATACAATCAATATTTTTCAATTTTTTCTCCAGATATTCTCATGTTAGCAATTTAGCCCCTTTATAATGGATGATTTTATAGTCACATCACATTTGAAGTATTGCAGTTCTCAAAACTATATTAAATAATTGTTAATGTGTGTATAAACTAAAATCAAATTTTGGGCCCCTGTTGGGGTCAAAAATTGTTCAGAGGGCACAATCTAAGCAATTGAGAAACAACAGTATGTCCAAATCTTTGCATATAAGTAATACCTTGTATTGAAACATTTGAGTTTTTCAGAATATTTTTTTTCTATGTAAAAATTGGACCCCATCCACCCTCTTACTGTGATACCTTCCTACTTTTGAATGTTACGATTTTGATTTACTTAGACAATATATATATTTAGACAATCTGTGGATGATTTTGCCAAAGTTACAGCTTTTCTAAGTAGTTGGTGTTTTAAATATATTTCAAAAGATCTTTCTCTTTATATCAATATGTAGGGATTCGACCGACCCACCTCTCGTATTGTGGCCTTACCCTATGGTACCCCTAGAGATAATTACCTGGACAAATTTGAAACTACCTTATCTAGGATGCTTCCAGTTTTACGGCCAATTGGTTTTTTAAAAATATATTCCTAGGTCAAAATTTGACACCCCCTACATTAAGGCCCTGTCCTACACCCAGGGATCATGTTTTGAACAAACTTCAGTCTTCACAACTTGAGATAGCTTCTGCACAAGTTATAGCTAATTGACCGATTAGTTTTCGAGGAAAAAAAATTAAAGATTTTTTTCAATACATT
Source organism: Magallana gigas (assembly GCF_902806645.1). NCBI lineage: Eukaryota > Metazoa > Mollusca > Bivalvia > Ostreida > Ostreidae > Magallana > Magallana gigas. The sequence continues at coordinate 20,882,788 of NC_047567.1, read as the reverse complement.
CATATAAAAAACGACCCCCTCTCGTTCAGGCCCCACAAAACACGTAGGGGTCATGATTTTAACAAATTAAACCTGAATCTACATTACGTGAGAATGTTTACACAATTTTCAGCTTTTCTAACCAGTTGCTTTGTAAAAATAAATTGTTTTTCTTTATATTCCTATTCAAACTCCATCCACTAAGCTGTGGCCCCACACTACCGCCGGGGATTAGAATTTGAACTAACTTAAATCTATGCTACCTGAGGATGCTTACTCACAAGTGTCAGTTTTTCTGGGTTTTAAGAAAAATTTATTAGATTTTTTATATTTCTATGTAAAAATTTGCACTATTATTGTGGCTCCACCATATTCCCAAGTATCATGTTTTGAAGAAACTTGAATCTTCACTATCCCAGGATGCTTAGATACCCCTTTGCCCCCCCTTTTTTTGTGGCTCCACCATACCCCCAAACACACTTGAATCTACAATACCCGAGGAAATTAGCAGTGGTTCTAGAGAAAAAGTCGAAAAGTAAAATGTTAGCGGACGTAAGGAATGCCGTCAGAGAGACGGACACCGAACAAAACGTAAAAAAAAATCATTTTAGCTTTCAGCTCGGGTGAGTGAAAACAAATAACCAACTTCATATTTGACATTTCAATAGATGTAAATACGTATACTTTATATTTTTGCGACTTGATAAGTTAATTTGCATAGAACTCAATGAAATAGCAATTTATGATTAAATTTTATTAAAGCAAGTGCTGTCCTGGATAATTTCATAAATGCTAAGATGAAATGATACTAATTAAATGACTTTTATTTCCCCAAAGAATTATAACTAAAAACTTGTACATATTTCTTACTCGGGAAAATTTTCAAAATTATCGTCGTTAAAGTTTTACATCATTTGTAATAATCCCAAATTCCTGTAGACGTTTTGTTGATAACCGTAATCTTCTGTTGGGGCTGTTAATAGAATAAACCTTTAATGTATATTTGATGTTTTAATAGATATCGAACAACATGAAAGTAGGGCGATGCAAATATATTTTGGGAGGGAATATACAAGTGTAGTATGTTTACTTCTGAGATGTAAGTGTTAAGCAATTAACCTTAGCATGAAAGTGCTTTGATGGTTTTATTCTGAGCTAATAGTATAGAAAATACATTGTGCCGCTTTGAGGGTTGTTTTTAGTCGAGACAAAAGGTTATTGTTCCTGCTTTCCCTCCTTCTACTTAAAACAAATGTGAAATATGAATTCGATTTTTATTTACTACATATGCGTTCTCACAATTTACATGTATTTACATTGACTGATAACTATTTTTTCTACTTTTTATTTATAATTCACTGTACATTAATTAGAAGTAATTTAGTGTAAATAAATTTCTAACCACTTTAATCAAATTATACGTGAATAAATATATGCGTTTGATTTTAGCAAGTTCGATATAATTATCGTGTAAGTTAACAATATTACGATATCGTTGTCAGACTCATGATCAGTGTAAGTAAAGTTTTTTTTTTTTTAAACAGGGGATGAACACAAAAACATCTTAATGGAATGAAATTTGATGCATGGTATCAACATTACTGTAGCTGGCCTTCAATGTAGGGCATGAAAAATGTTCAAGGTAATTCATACCATTAAGTGGGGTTACAGTTAACGGCATTTTTACAGAGTTGCTATGATTTAGGAAAGAACAAACCAAAAATTGATAATAGTGTACATGTAGCAAAAAACTATTTCAGGAATGCAAATAATTTACTACATTAGTTGTTCAAGACAAAACTCTTTGATGTTAAAATCTTTACATAAAATGTTTTACACAGAAAATTGTATATATAGAACATGGAAATAACACATGTTACAGTATTTTTAACCATTGCTTTATGTTTGCTTGAGGAATGATAACGCCTCACCATCATTTATTTGATATTTTTATGTTGCTATTAAAAAATAATTCGACACAAGATAACCTTTGACAGTGTAAGATTTACACATGGTTAAAAGAAAAAAAGTAGATGTAGCTTTTCTTCAAGAAACTCATTTTATTCAAAAGTTTGAAAACAAATATAATTTTTATTGGGATGGAACATCTGTGCATGCATTTTCCAATTCTCAGTTTAGCAGAGGGGTACTATTCTTTTTCGTAAATAATTAAATTTGCTAATTCAAAATACCCACCGTTCGGAAGATGGTAGAAAACTTTTAGTAAACGTAAAAATAGATGATAAAAACTTAACGTTTTTAAATATATATGCACCAAATGATGATTCAAAACGTACAGCTTTTTTCGAAAAGATTAAAAGATTTACTACACTGCATTCTTTACAAGAAAGCGATAAATATTTATGTGGTGATTTTAATTGTTCCTTTAAAAGAAAAAAATGATAAATCGCACAAAAAGTTAGCAGAACTTATTAATTATTTAGATCTTGTAGAGATTTGGAAACACAAAAATTTTAATACAGAGGGATATACTTGGTGTGATTCGGAAAACAACCCAAAAAGCAGAATTGATTTCATATTCACAAGTAAATTTGTCTCTGAATTAATGGGAAAAATTCAAGTTAAACGCATTCCAGGTACTCTAGTAAAGGAAATAGAAAAAGCGATCACCGTTTTTTGAACATAAATGTAGAAATTGATAAATTAAAAAGAGGCCCTGGTAATTGAAAACTAAATACATCACATCTTGAAAACGATGAGTACATGTATAGAGAGGGAATAAAAAATATTTTTAAAGATCTAGACAATTGACTAGATGCTTTTTCTAAATGGGAAACTTTTAAACTCAAAGTACGCGACTTCTCAATAAACTTCGCAAAAAAGTCATCAAACAATATCAAATCAAAAATACAAAAATTGGGAAAGAAAATCGATGAAATAGAAACTCTACCAAGTGAAAAGATTAATAAGAAAGAAAAACGTGATCTTGAATCAGAACTTGATAAACTACAAAACGAAATTGCAAAAGGCGCGCAAATAAGATCAAAAGAGAGATGGATAAATGAAGGTGAAAAAAATACAAGCTATTTCCTAGGACAAGAAAAGAAAAATCAAACTAACAATACCATTAAAGAATTAAAAGATGTTTATAACAAAATAATCAATACAAACTCAGAAATTATTAAAGAAATATGCAATTTTTACGAAGATCTGTACACGACGAAATCTATCGATTGTAATAAAATCTGTAATTATATTAATGACATTAAATGCCCAACCCTTAATGAAGAAGATAATATGTGATGCTTTACCAACTTTAGACGAGTGCAAAGAAGCGGTGTTAAATATGAAAAACAACAAATCCCCTGGTTTAGACGGACTGCCCTGTGAATTTTATTAATAAATGTTTTTGGGAGTATAGTTCACCAATATTTTTTTAATTTACTCATAAGCGTAAATAAAAAAAAGAGCTAAGTTATACTCAACGAATAGCACTAATCACAATTTTATTTAAAAGTGGCGACAGAAAAAGTATAAAAAACTATAGACCTTTAAGTTTAACTAATACTGATTACAAAATTATAGCATTCATATTTAATCGACGATTACAAAAGGTTATTAATAAATTAATCGGAAACGAGCAATCGGCTTTCATTAAGGGTCGTTATATTGGCGTTAATGCGAGATAAATATTTGACATATATGAATATTGTACAGAAAATAATAATGACTGAATTCTATTATTTCTAGAATTTGAATAAGCTTTCGACTCTGTCGAGTGGAATGTTCTCTTTAATGTCTTAAAAAAATATAACTTTGGAAATGATTTTATAAACTGGGTTAAGATTTTGTATACAAATCCAGTTTTTAAAGTGAAAAATAATGGATGGATATCCAAGTCATGTAAAATGTCAAGAGGAATAAGACAGGGATGTCCAATTTCAGCAATGCTTTACATTTTTATAGCAGAAATTTTAGCTTTAAAATCAAAAAACAATAATACAATAAATGGTTTTCAATTTAAAGATACGCATAAAGAGATTAAATATTTGCAATACGCAGACGATATAACTCTTACTTTAAAAAACACCTCATCTCTAAAAAAGGCATTACAGACTATTGAATTATTTTGCTGCCATGCAGGATCAAAAATTAATTTGAATAAATCCGAATGTATACTCATGGGCAATTTAAAAGATAAACATGAAATTATACAAGGAGTAAAAGTAACAAACAGTGCAGTGCGATGCTTAGGAATTCCCATAGGTCATGATAAAAAAAAATGTTAAATTGGATGAAAACTTACAACGACATGGAAAAACTTGTTGAGTCATGGAAAAAGAGAAAACTAACTATATTTGACAAATCGTGTGTTGTTAATAATTTAGCTGTGTCAAAATTAATTTACATTGCATCTATTCTCCCACTTCCCGAAAATGATTTTATTAAGAAAGTCAATAGAGCCATTTTCAATTTTATTTGGAACAAACATTAAAGAATTAAACGAAATACTTTAATAGGAAAAATAGAAGGAGGCGGGATCGGTGTAATAGACATAGAACTCAAGTTAAAAGCACTGAAAGCATCTTGGGTTAATAGATTATCAGAATCATGTTTAATTAATGAGGTCTTTAATGCTTATTTGAAAAGGGTCAACCTTAATTTGAACTACATATTATCAACGACTGAGAGAACTATAGAAGATTTTACAGTTATTAATCATATTCCTAAATTTCATCAAGAAATATTGTGTTGTTTTAATGGTTGTAAAAACCAAAATAACATTCTTAATATGTCAAAAGTATTAATTGTACAGCAATCCCTATGGAACAACGAACTGTTTAAGTATAAAGGCAAAACGTTGTGTTTTTTTAAGATGGATAAAAAGTGGTATATTATATGTAAAATATATTTTCAAGAAAGATGGCAAAATGAAAACACTAAATGAATTATCTGATATTTTGTTGAAAAAATGTAATTGGCTATGTGAATATAATATTTTACGAAAAGTAATAAGACAACAATGTGTGAATTCTGATATGACATGTAGTCAATACACAACAAGTAATGTTGAGAAAAGTTATACATTTCATTTAGGATGGCATACAATAACAGACAGAAAGTGTAAATTCTTTTATGAAAATTTGTTGACTTCTAAGCTCCAAAAACCTATTTATAAATCCTATTATAAGAACATGTTTAACGTTCAAAAAGAAAACTGGAAAAGAATATATATTAATAAAATTAAAAACATATATGATAAGAACATATGTGAATTCAATTACAAATTATTGAATAATATATTAAATTGCAATTTATTTTTACATCAATGTAAGTTACATGTAAGACCAAGCAAATGTTGTGATTATTGTCAAGACACAACAGAGAACGTTGAACATCTTATTTTTGAATGTGACAATGTCAAAGAAATATGGTCAAAACTGTGCACGACTTTGCATTTAGATATTGTGTGGAAACATGTAATCATAGACTTCTATTATGAAAATAACCTCAAGGTACAATTTTTGAATAATATTATATCTTATGTTGCTTATAGAATTGACAAATTTAAGATGTTATGTAGATTTGAAGAAAAAAATGAAACCTCTCAAAGTCTGAATGAATATGTAAAGAATTACTTAATAAGAGATATGAATTACATTACAATGTACTTAAAATCATCGAAATATTCATCAAAACTTAAAACATTAATAAATTATTGTGATAACTATTATATACCGTAGAAACTTAGGGTCTGCCTATGTGTATATGTGCTACACCCGGGGACCATGTGATGGACTGTATGTAGATGTGTTTGTCCTCCGGATTAGCCAGTGTATTACATGTACATTTACTTAATATATTTCTACCTTTTACCAAGATAGCTTACTATGTACCAGTTTTTTCATATTTTTGTACACATTTTTTTGTGTGTGTGTGCACATGTATGTTAGACGCAAATATTGTGAGTCATAGTTATGCATATCTATAGATTATCGACGTACATGTATCTCTACATACATATTACATAAACAATTATATACCAAAATTAAAAACATTATTTCTATGTATAAATATTTATATAAATACACATGTATTAATATACATGTTTTAAGACAAATAGTTAGATACTTTTAAATGTCTTCTCAATGAAAACTTGAACATTATTTGTAGCATTAATATGAAAAATTAAGGAATTATACAAGATGTCTGTACGCTAATAATTGAAATTTTTGAAGTTTTTGTACATTTGTTTACTCTTGTGAATAATGATGATAATAAAAAAAAACAACATTTGACAGTGTTAGTGAAGCGGATCGCAGGTATTTCGTTAATTTAACCAACTAACAAAGCATGGAAGAAGTTATTTACATGGCTTAAGATGAAAAAAAATACATATTGTATCGCCAAATATAAATTCGATGGTATCAATGAAGAGTTAAAATATGTGTTTTTCGAATTCATATTTATGCATATTTCTTAATAAGAAAAGCACTCTTCCTTTTTAGCTCATCTGAGCTGAAAGCTTAAGTGAGCTTTCCTGATCCCATTTTGTCTGTCGTCCGTCTGTCTGTAAACTTTTCACATTCGACATCTTCAGAACCACTGGGACAATTTCAACCAATTTTGGCACAAAGCAATCTTAGGCAAAGGGATTCAAAGTTGTGAATACTAAGAACCACACCCTTTTAAAAGAGGAAATAATTACATATTATCGAAAATGTTCGTGAAATTTTCAAAAATCTTCTCCTTTGACCAGGTAGTGAAAATTCAAAGTTGTGAAAATCATGACCTCGGGGTAGGGTGGGGCCACAAGGGTGGAATTTATACATAGGAATATATAGATTAAATCTTTAACAGAAATTCCTTTTAAAAGAACGATCGGCAATAATGATATATTGATAGCTAGAAGCAATCAACATGATCAGCTTGATGTAAAATAATTTAAAAAGTACTGTATTTTTCAAAATATAGAATATTTTGAACCTGTACACCATAATTTCATCATTATAAACCGTCAACAAATTTAATTTTGAAATAAATTTGGGGAAAGCCGTTCGTAAACTCCTTGTGTAGTTTTATATTTTTGACGTAATTATTAAATGTTATTGTATCTTCTTCTTCTTCAGAATACTGAGTAGGGCTCTTCAGAGAGCATTAACACGTATACAAAGAAAGAGTTGTATTAAAGTAGATCCAGTGTTCTGTAATGTCATACTTTATTGTAAAACTTTGAGTTCTTCAAAATTTGTCAAAGACAATTTTATTTATTTTATGTAAATATAATCACTTGGATGTAATTAGAAATACTGTTAAGTTCAAGATATTTTTGCAGCTTATTTTTATCCTAAATTTCCAATTTTTTGAATACATTTTATCTGTGATAAGGGGAAATAACTCTTTTTCTGACTTTTCTCTCAGGTGTATGTCTAAATGCTATAATTTTTCTAATCCCAACAACTTATTTTTAAATGTGTTTGTAGTTTTAGTTTTCTAACACAGTTGACAAAAAAATTAAAAAAGATTAACAAGTTTCTGCCTGTAAAAATTTTACTTTTAACCCAAAAATACGGTTTTCTGATGCTAAAATATGCTTTTGTTCATGTTTATCTGACTTCTCAAAAAGTGTGATGACATGTATATTGTTTCTAATAATTGATAAAATTTAAGTCTATTAAGTTGAAATCAGTTCTGATTTTCGACTTTTATCAGAGAATTTTACGAGTATGGAGTTACCTTAAAAAATGTAATGCGACTGAAAAACATTGAATGCCATCATAACGTGCTATTGAGGTCGCTTTATAATGTAACCTTGTTTATAAATCAAGCCGTATTCCTAGCTACTATTATGCAACATCAATAGATCGAAATTAGTTCATGGAGCATCTTCTTATGATTGAGGTCAGTTCATCGAGGTCAACTGCATTACTGAATGAATCTTTCGATCGAAATTTGCCGGATGCCTCATATGGACACAACAGTGATCGGCCGAAGCCGATCACAAAAATCATCTTCTCAGAAACAAATCAACCAGTAAAGCTGATACTTATGTTGGAGCATTCCGAGTTAGTGTAAATTCTCAGTTGTGAAAATCATGACCCGCAAAGCTAGGATGTGGCCAGAATGAGGTGGTCAAATTTTTACGAAGGATTATATAGAGTAAATCTTTAAAATTCTTCTTCAGCCAGAAAAGCTGATACTTGTGTAAAAGTATCCTCAAGTAGTGTAGATTCAAAGTTGTGAAATCATGATCCCCGAGGGTAGGATGGGGTCACAATGGGGGGGGGGGGACAAATTCCTACATAGGAATATGTAAAGTTAATCTTTAAAAAGAATTGTCCTCTGAAACCAATAAGCCAGGAAAGCTTAAACTTGTGTGGAAGTATCCTCAGATAGTGTAGATTCAAAGTTGTGGAAATCATGACCCCCAGAGAAAGGATGGGGTTACAATGGGGAGAGGTCAAATTTTTAAATAGAAATATACAGAGTAAAGCTTTTAACATCTTAAAAACAAACGAGCTAGGAAAGCTGACACTTGTGTGAAAGTATCCTCAGGTGGTGTAGATTCAAAGTTGTGAAATTCATGACCCCCTGTGGTACGGTGGGGCCACAATGGGTAATCAAATTTCTACATTGAAATATATCTTTAAAAATCTTCTCCCAGAAACTAATCCGCCAGAAAAGCTGAAACTTGCGTTGAAGTATCCTCATCAGAAAGTGTAGATTCACAATTGTGAAAATCATGACCCCAGAGGTACATGTAGATTTGGGCCACAATGGGGAGTGAATTTTTACATAGGATGATGTAGAGTAAATCTTTATAACCCTTTTTCTCAAAAACCAATCAGTAATGAAAGCTGAAACTATTATGGAAGCATCCTCAGGTAGTGTAGATTCAAAATTTGAAAATCATGACCCCTGGGGTAGGGTGGGGCCACAAGGGGAGGGGTTGAATTTTTTGACTTAGGAATATATTGAGTAATTCTTTAAAAATCCCCTTTTTAGAAACCAATTGGTTAGAAAAGCTTAAACTTGTGGGGAAGCATCCTCATGTATGGTAAATTCAAATTCCCCCGGAGAAAGGATAGTGTCACAAGGAAGGGGGGGGGGGGTTCCATAGGAATATATAGAAAAAAATCTTTATAAATCTTCTACCAAAAACCATTTGTTTAAAAAAAGTGTAATCTTAGTGGAAGGAACCACATTGGGGATCCACATGTACAGAGGAAAACATTTTAATTGCTCACAAAATTGGAAATGTTATCGCATATTGTTTTACTTACATGCAAGCATTTTCACACTGCTAATTCTTTAAAATTGTTTAGACTCTGGCCCCTGGACGATTCTTTTGTCTCACAAGGGGTTCAGAATTTGATGTAGGTTAAAATCCCATATATAACCAATTCCTTAGGATCTTTTTAGAACTGCAATGCTCAACTTGTGATATGATTATAAGATCATCCTGGTAGAAAAGAAGATTGATTAAACAAAAAAATATTCAGGGGAGAAAAGAATTTTTATTCATACAGGATCGACATGTACAATTCCACATTGTTCAAATATGTTGTATTTTGGGACAAAATCTTTTCTGTGGCAGTTGAAAGAATAAATATTATTCCAAATCAATGTCATAGAAATGTTTTTTGGTTTAGAAAAGTTATAATTTTGTAATTTGTATATAAGTGTAATACTGAGATAATACCATTTATTTCGTTCTGTGTACTCAACTGAATTAATTTTTACGAATCTTTAGCAAGCCTAGATTAAACATAACTTAATGATTAATAAAGAAACTTAAACATCTAGTTCACATAATGCAACATAAAATGCAATTGTTGAATCATTGTAGCATGCATAATGCATTTCAAATATCACTACGTTTACATGTAAGAAGATTGGTTGGTTGTGACCATTTATAGATTACAATAATTCCTTGCGGTGTAGAGTTCTGTTAAACAAGTTCCAATTTTAATGCTTAAATATTTTGACTTATTCTCCGCTTAATTATTGATTATGGCTTCAAATATCATTTGTAAAATTAATTTTAAGGGTAATTTGTTAACCATTTAGCAATCTTACTTGTGATATAATCATGTCGACATACCTGCATTCGTGACTTGTCCCCTCCTAGGAGAATCTTTGCTGCTATTTTCATTTTTAGCTATTAATTCAAAGAGGCAAAACACGTGTGAACTATTAAACATGTTGATCTAGAATACCTCCACCCCTAAAAACAATCAAATGTAAAACCGACAATACGCTGCATAATTCTTTATAAGTTTTTAAATAACTTAAAATGTGTTAAACAAAACTTCAATCAAGAAATACAATCAAAACCATGAGTCACATTACACAATTATCAAAGCCGATAATGATATAAAAAAAATTCTGGAATTCTCCTGATGACGGCATGCGACAATCGAAAAACTTTAATTTAATTACATTCCAAACTTAACAGCGCAAAATACATACCTTCTCCTAACAAAATATATGAATATTTGTAGGAGATTTAAAGACAAACTTTTATATGATTTTTAAGATTTCTAAAAATATTATATGCATATTGATGATTTCTGTTAAGTTCGCAAGAGTTATCTTTACTGCGGTATTGTCAAAGTTATACAGCATCTTCATATATGGACACAAAATCAACGTCGCCGGAGGGAACCAATGAATTTATTCAACGGTAAAATCTTGGGAGCGTCATTTAAATAGCGTGGGTTCTCACTTCTTTCAGGACGCCGATAGCTAAGCATTGAAAATTTTCAAAGCGATCTAAGAATTGGCAGCAAATATTGAATCTCTTGTATCGGCACTGCACTATAGATTTGGAGTCGCTCAGATCCATGTGTGTAAATTGTTGCCACGATTTAAGCAATGTTTTGATTACAACAGTACTGTGGATGAAGTAAATATCCTTCTCAAATCTTCGCTGCACAGATTTGAATTCGCTTCATTTTGGGAGTATAATGACCTCTTCCCTTCGCCTAAGTTCAAGGCGTGTGACCATAAATTTCTTTTTGACGGCGTCCACCTCAATAAACAAGGCAACGTTCATCTCTATAGAAGTTTGCGCGGACTTATTTTGTCTAGAATGCGTTAAAGTTTCGGGCGATTATTTCTTGTAATTTCAAAGTAAACATATATATATATATATATATATATATATATATATATATATATATATATATATATATATATATATATATATATATATATATATATATATATATATTATGTATGTAGATCTGCATACATATTTAGTATTATTTTATTTCTTTGTAATAAGCAAGGAATGGAATTCCGTATTCGATATCCATCACATAGTTTTATCATAATTTACTTGTGTTTTCCTGTAAATTTTTATTGCCTCACTGAGGCAGATATCATTGCACTGGAATAAGCATAATTTACAAGTGTTTTCATTATAATTTTCATATGTATTTTTTGCCTCTCCGAGGCGGATCTCATTGCACTGGAATCATCACAATGCATTGGTGTTTTCCAGAGATAGTTCATATTTGTATAGCTTCCCTGAGGCGGATCTTATTGCACTGGAATCAATACAATTTACATTGTGTTTTCCTGAGATTCTTCATATTTCTTTAGCCTCCCTGAGGCGGATCTCATTGCACTGGAATCATCACAATTTACTTGTGTTTTCCTGAGATTTTTCATATTTTATTTTTGCCTCCCTGAGGCGGATCTCATTGCACTGGAATCAACACAATTTACATTGTGTTTTCCTGAGATTTTTCATTTTTATTTGTTGCCTCCCTGAGGCGGATCTCATTGCACTGGAATCAACACAATTTACTTGTGTTTTTTCCTGAGATTTTTCAAATTTAAATTTTGCCTTCCTGAGGCAGATCTCATTGCATTGGAATAAACACAATTTACTTGTGTTTAACACAAATTTATTTGTGTTTTCCTTACATATTTAATTTTTTGTTCTTAAATCCCTGAGGTTTATTTTATTACAGTACAATGTATTTACCACAATTTTATATGCATGCGTTGTTAGTGGATTTTATTTTTAAATCTACTTTTCATTTATGCTTTCCTTAGGTTTGTCATTTAATATTCAATAAACTACACAATAATAAAAAAAAAAAATTAAAATTTAAAAAAAAATTAAGTATTCCGGAATTTTCATGTTTTATCATATATTTTCCAATTCTATTCAGAACGGATGTTGACAATGGTTTACTAACCAATATCAGTGAATTTGTAATTTTAGTTATCGTCATCAAGAATAAGTATGCCATCAAAAAGAACAAGCCAAGCTCGCGCAAAACCATCAACTGTCTCAAAACAAAAGAAACGCAGGACATCAATGAACTTGGAAGTGGTTTCGCCAGCTTTATACCCCGATGTACTGGAAACCATCACAGCATAGGTGACCCAGCGGGTGACGGCCACAATTTGAGACGAGTTGACAACGCTGATAAACAACATTAACAGCAACAGTGCTTCAAATTCTCAGGGGAGTATTAGTATAAACCCTCTAGGGGCATCTAACAACGATGATAATGACGGGTTGGTAAGAGAATCTAGACATCTGGACAACGCTATTCAACACTCAGTTGAAGCGGTAGTTGTGGATCACACTGAGAAAATCGCTGGTAAGTGTCCGACAGGTTTTGTTAGTACAGCAGTACCCATTGATGCAAGGGTATCGGATCAAACTAAATCAAAAATTTGGTCAAACCAGTATATAGAATTTGCAAGCCTTATGTCGAAAGACAAACAAAAGAAAGGTAAGTTATCTACATGTTTACAGGTCGACGATGGTGACAGTCCAGGCAAGCTTACAATCCACCAGGTAGAAAATGATTCCCAAAGCGAGGTAACTCTCTCATCCATGCATGACTGGCTTACAGCATGGAATAGATTTGCTGCAATTTATTGTATTAAATACCCAGAACAACAAGCTAAATTAGCTAAACATTTAGAATCAGTCAGAGATATTGCAGACGCCAAGGGCAATTGGAAAGCTTACGACACCGATTTTAGGATGTTTGTTGCCCAAGGACAAGTTTCATGGGGTGATGTACACATGGTGTTATATGTTAATACCAGACTGACGACCGCTTTATCTTCAAAACCTAACAAAAGTCATAAAGATATGTCATATAGCTCTATGCCAAGAGGTGTCTGTTTTTAGTACCATTCAGGTAAGAATTGTTAAGCAGGCTTGTCGTGTCGCTTCCAACACAGATGTTATAACTGCGGCGAGTCACACCCTTTTATTCAATGTACAAAGCAAGCCAAGCAGCCCTTTCGGATCATGCAGAGGTATAAAAACCAAACAGGTAGTACAAATACAGGGAAACAATATAACCAAAATCATTTGGTACATCCAAGCAAGGGCCCTACACCAATCAAGGTAAAAAGACTTGCTCATTGGTAATCAGGGTATAATGAAGATGAAACTAATTTTCTAGTTCAGGGTTTTTCAAAGGGCTTTTATTTAGGCTTTGTTGGAGAATGTCCTGGAATAGAGTCAAAAAATTTAAATTCGGCTCTTACAAGACCAGAAATTATTGATCAAAAAATACAAAAAGAAATTTCGGCTGGTAGAGTTCAAGGACCTTTTGAAAATAAACCGTTTTCCAATTTACAGTGTTCACCACTGGGTTTGGTTGAAAAGAAAGAGTCAGGTGAATTTAGAATGATTCATCATTTGTCATACCCAGAAAATCAATTAATCAATTAATGATGGCATACCACCTGATGAGTCATTTGTTCAATACTCATCTATTTCAGATGCTATTCATTTCATAAAAAAAAAGTGGAAAAGGTGCTTTCTGTTGTAAAACTGACATTGAGTCAGCATTTAGAATTATTAATATTCATCAATCTCAGTATCAGTTTCTTGGGTTCAAGTGGAAGAGTAAATATTACTTTGATACATGTTTGCAGTTTGGTATAAGTTCATCTTGTAAAATATTTGAGCGATTCTCAACAGCCCTACAATGGATTGCACAAAATAAACTTGGTATACCATGTATATCACATGTTTTGGACGACTTTATCATTGTGGATATATCGCCAACTCAATGTGTCTACAAGCTGAAATCTTTCTTGAATATGTGTTCAGATATTGGGGTTCCCATTTCACTTGAAAAAACATGTGGTCCTAACCAAGTTATAACTTACCTGGGTTATGAATTGGATTCAACAAAAATGGAATGCAGATTACCAAAGGAAAAAATTGTAAAGTGTGTCAACAAAATCCAGTTTGCGATGGAACAATCTAAATTAACATTAAAGCAGCTGCAGTCAATTATAGGTTTATTGAATTTTGCTTGTAATGTAGTGTTGCCAGGCAGGGACTTTTTAAGGAGGCTAATAGATCTGACCATTGGAGTAAAAAAGCAGTATTATAGAATTAGGATGACGAAACAAGTTATGGAGGATTTAAGTGTCTGGTATGATTTCTTGAGTAATTTTAATGGTTCTTCAATGTTTTTCCCAGATATATGGTTAAGTTCAACTGTACTAAGGTTATATACAGATGCATCTGGAGCTGTGGGGTATGCTGCGGTTTTTGGTAGTCAGTGGTTCAAAGAAGAATGGAATGACAGTTGGCGAAATCAGAACATAGCAGTTTAAGAATTATACCCAATAGTTTTGGCTGTTGATGTCTGGTCAAAATATATGGCTAATAAGTGCATTTTGTTTAACACAGACAATCAAGCACTGGTTCATGTCATTAATAAACAAACTGCAAAAGATAAGCACATCATGTTTCTTTTGCGAAAACTGGTATTGGTATGCTTGAAGTTTAATATTTATTTTAAAGCTCAGCATTTGACTTCAAAAGAAAATTTACTATGTGATTGTCTTTCTCGTTCAAAGGTAAATCAGTTTTTACAACTGGCACCCTGGGCCGACAGCAATCCAGTCAACATATCTCCACTACCGCCCTTTCCAAATTAAGAGGTGACATACAAAGACTATTGGATGTGAGCCTTACTAATTCTTCTTTAGCTTCGTACTCCCATGCTTGGACAGTTTTTAAAGATTTTGCCGAGAAATACGAGTTAATTATTGAGTTTCCAGTGAAGCAACACATATTGGTATATTATGTTGCCTACCTATTTTCAAAGTACTATGCTGCAACAACTATTTCGTCATATCTCTCAGCTATTAGTTACATCCATAAGCTCAACAGTTTTGGGGAGCCATGCTCGTCCTTTTTAATACAAAAATTGCTCTTATCAACACGCAAACTTAAACCTTCACAAGATGTTAGAATACCTATTACGGAAAATATTTTGCATCAAATTTGTGCCTTTTACCAGTTACAGTTTCCAATGCATTTGAACAGGCCTTGTTTAAAGCAATGTTTTTGTTGGCCTTTTATGGATTCTTGAGAGTTGGGGAAATAACATCATGTCAAAAGGTAATTAACAAAAATTTAATTCGGTTTAATCAAATTTCCAGGCAGCAAGATCATTTAATTATCAAATTTGTTACATATAAACATCACATGGGCAAACCATTTTTTCTCACTATTCACTCTGCAAGTAACAAAAAGTATTGTCCAGTTCAATGCCTAGAAGACCACATTAAGTTAAGAGGAGTACAAAATGGGCCACATTTTTGTTATGTACCAAATATTCCAGTTTCCAGGGGTAAACTTTAGGCGGTATTAAAAAACTGTCTATCATTTGCAAAGTTGGATATGAGTTGCATTACTAGCCATTCTTTCCGGATAGGCATGGCGTCGCACTGTGCTGACATTGGCATGAGTGACAGCAAAATTAGACTGTTAGGTCGATGGAAATCAGATGCATTCAAAAGTTATATTAGACCAGTTAATCTAGTATAGAGAGAGCAAAGACTGACTGTGAACTTATGGATATACACTGTTTTTCAGGAACATTTGTATATTTCTTGATGACTTATAATGCGTTAAAATAATTTGAAATATAAGTTGTTATTTTCATGTCAAAGCTTTGAATGGGCTGGACATATGTATGTTCCTACATATGATTACTATATATTACAAATATTAGGTTACATTGTACATCTTTTTGGGTGGGGCATATGTATATCCTTACCCATGCATGAATAGTATTTGTATGTGTTTTCATGTATATGGGACTAAGGTTTGTAAGGCATATGTATATCCTGGCAAATATTAGTCCATTTTAAAGGTATAGGAATGCACTTTGCCACTTAAAATTTTCTCCCTCACTCCTTGTGGTCTGAACTTGATTTAATTAGAATTAATCAAGTACATGGCGCTTTCAGACCACAAGGATTATGTTTTTCATAAATTATCTAATCAATCACATCATTGATTACATCAGTAATTGGAGTTATGGATTATTTTAGTTGTAAAATATTATGGGTAAAGAATTAAATATTCATAATTTTATGATTAATTTTATGAACTTATTAATTATTGTTATATAATCATCTATTGTCATTTTCCTGATTATTTCAAACCAAATTTGGTTAACAATAAAGTCACAAAAGTGGCAGAGTGCAACATACCTATTTGTTATGTGATGTTTTACTGTACAAAGATGAAGGGCTCAGGTGGTTCAATTTCGAGCGGATAGAGGTTAATTATTTCATGAGTGAGAAATACTGCTATATGCAGTAATGTTCTATTTTGAAAATCATCAATTATGGATAAAATCAATTAAGTTGTTTAAATAGTTTGTTATTAAAGTAAAATTTACCAACTTCCAACTCGTTTTCAGTTCTTTTCAGCTAAAGCATAAAAATCATGTAGTCTTTATTTTAAAATGATATTTTATTGATTTTGTATTCAGTCTTCATAAAGAATATTCTCCAATATTTTAAAAACCTTTTTATATCAAATTCTTCATTATTTCTATTAACGAAAAGATCAGCATTTACCTGCAGTTTTATTTTTATAATATTTTTTTCACGGTACGTCAAACATTTAACTTAATATAAAAATCATTTTGACGTATTGAGCACGTGTTGCCTTCAGTAAGACAAATTATTTATGAAAACAAAATATGGATGCCTCCTGTACATATGTAGTACAAAAAAATTTAAACAAAAATCTTACAAAGGAAAAATGAAGAATGGAGAAAAATTAAATACCATTTTATTTGGTTTTCAAAAATGAGCATGTTAGTTTTTAGAATGATTAATTCGAAATATTTCACTCTCATAATGAATTAAACCTGGAACTTTTGAACAAATATTTATGCATGGATTAATTTCTGAATAAAATGAAGACTGCAATTTGCAAAAAAACCATACAGATACCAGATACGCTTGTAAAGTAATGAAATGTATGAAGATTGGACGATTTACTCTTTGATTAACATGTACAATGTATGTTAAGGTTATTTCCTTACAAATTTAATCTTGCACGAAGAAATAAATTAATGTTTTCGGATTTGAATCTGCAAAAAAATATAGATTTTATCCGTGAATTGAAGATAAACCTAAACGAGCTGTAAAAAGACGCCAAATAACCTTTGAATGATTTTTAAATTTGTAAAAATTCATAATTTTATCGAAATGATGTGCAAGATTTCAAAAAAGTATAATTTCAGTTTAAATACAAATCTTCTGTGATAAGTACTTTAAGCTCAACAACTTTAAATTCCAAGTATGATTTCATTATGATTTCATTATATGACTTACTTGGTGTTGGTTTTACTGCAGGATAGCGCGCATACAAAGGTTCAGCACTGATGTTCCGTTCCTCTAAAAGTATTATGGTAATAATAAATAGAGGATATCTATATTGTGTAATTTTATTTTTGCTTTATCCAACGAGTAGAAATGGTGTATATATTCGCGATGTTTGCAGAGCGAATATAACTATTTCAACGAGTTGGATAAAAAAATATAAAATCATACAATAATAGATGTTCTATTTATCTCATACAATTTGATTTATATTATGAAGCTTTTGAGAAAGTCCCTTTTTTGACACGAATTGATTTTTTTCAAAGATTAAAAACGAAGATGCAACGTTGTGTTATGCGGTTGTTGTGACCTTGCGCAATACAATTTAGTACGTCATTTCTGAGATAAATCTAACTGTTTTAATGTAAAGTTTCAATGAAATTAACCTTACAAAGTTGCGAATGCTCGCTATTTTGAATTGACTCGAACGAGGAACAGCTGTTGATATTTTATAAAATAAACACTAGCCTTATGATTCGAAATTAAAAATAGTGAATAAGGATGCTTACGTATGGTGGAATAAAAGTCAGTAAGTTCTTGTATATAAACACAACCAGAGCGCTCTGTTTTCATCGCATCGTCAGGATGATCGATGAACTCCTTGATAGTTAACGTAGTTTGCAAACTTCACAAAGCAAATTGAAAGTTGGAAAGGGGCTGAAATTAACCTTAAAATAATTTTGTAGCTCTAAATATTTTTTTTAAAGCTTATTCACTTGATTAAATAGAAATACTCATGTTTGTTGACATACACAAAGTTGCGAATGCTCGTTGGTTTGAATTGACTCGAACAAGGAACAGTTGTTGATATTTTATAAAACAAACACTAGCCTTATGATTCAAAATTAAAAATAATGAATAAGGATGCTTACTGGTGGTGGAATTAAAGTCGGTAAGTTTTTTGTATATAAACACAACCAGAGCGCTCTGTTTTCATCGCGTCGTCAGGATGATCGATGATCTCCTTGATAGTTAACGTAGTTTACAAACTTCACAAAGCAAATTGAAAGTTGGAAGGGGGCTAAACCTATCTTTGACAAGCAAGAACAAATGGTTTTGCCACGTTGTAACGGTACAGTTTTGAATAACTTTGCCAAAAAAGTGGGAAGTGGGGGGGGGGGGGGACAACACCCCCCATAGCCGCCTATGCTACGCAGTTATGTGTTTTCCTTCATATTTGTAATCTTAGACTTCCATTTTATATCAATTTTGTAGTTGATAAAGTTCCGTTGAAAGTACTAGCAACTCTTTGAAAATAGGTCACTGAAGCGTTGAAGCGAGGGGTTGTGTAAAAAATAGTTCGGACCGGAAGTATTAGATAAAGCATCACCCGTTTGATATAGCAAAGGTTTATCACACGGGTAATATACACCACACGTATGAGATAAAATAGGGTAATCAATTTCTATCAATTCAAATACCTATATACTATATTTTTACGACTTTGATAGACATTCATTCTTTCTTTACAAAAGAAGATATCAATTTGCAAAAAAAATATTCTGAGAATCAAAGAAATGCTGTTATGGATAATTTAATAAATACTGATACATTTGTATCATACAAATATTGACGGGGCGTTGGGGGCAACATTAATTATGAGACATTAATACACATGCTGACTGACGTTTTACAGCATTATTGTAAATAATAGCATTTATGTAAATTGTGATATGTTATTTTTATGCTAGTACCAATAATAGTCGTCTAGTCATAATATAATTGTAATTCTAATTTTTGAGTACTTTTGAGTATTTAGCTGATCTTCCTTTTTGTCTACATTAGCCAATCAGAGTGCGACATTTAGTCGCGCGATATTTTGACTACGTCACTTTAACTGTCAGTTGTCAACAAGTTTGTAAATACTGCAGTCAAGTTTTTGTTTGAGGTAATAATATCTCTAGGTGTTATTTAATTTCCCCGAGGCAGGCTCCGTCCAGACAATGGCGATATATGTTTGTATAATCGGGCATTCGTTCATTCGCCGTTCGAACGACTCTCACGATCTACGGACTTCCGGAATTTCCTCAAACCTCACACTGTGTGTTTCATCCGTGAAAATGACTTGTGCCATGCGAATCCACGAAAAGTGTCTACTGACATGTTGTCATATGCGGAATACCTCAATGAGGAGGTTGATATCCTTACGGTACTTTTAGGGCAACTACGTAGACGTCAACCATGGGCCTCTCGGACACCCTTCAATGATGTCATGACTGTGAACAAGCAGCTCAAGTCAGAGACTGAAAAGCTTCATGGAATTCATTTTTGGTCTCATCGTGGTTTCTGGGCGGACCTGACCTACCTGGAGAGATATGGTCAACATTGAATCTGGTTCTCGCCACATGAAGAAAATACCTTCACAACATTAGAATAGCTGTCCTTCAACATTCAAGAAAAGCAGTCTGACATATTTTTATTATTCTTTGAGCTTGCATTCATAGTGTTCAATATATTCACATGCATATGCATAAAATTCACAATTAGCTGGTAGGTGTATAAAGAATGTTCATATGTACTATATTTTCCTGTTCACATGCAGAGTTCTTTGTAATTGATTCACATGCAGAGTCATGTGGTTTATTTTTCTGGTTCACATGCAGAGTCGTGTGTACTATTTTTCTGGTTCATATGCAGAGTCATGTGTACTACAGTATATTCCTGGTTCACATGCAAAGTCGTGTGTACTAATTTTGATTCACATGCAGAGTCGTGTGTACAAATTTTGATTCACATGCAGAGTCGTGTGTACTAACTTTGATTCACATGCAGAGTCGTGTGTACTAACTTTGATTCACATGCAGAGTCGTGTGTACTAATTTTGATTCACATGCAGAGTCGTGTGTACTTATTTTGATTCACATGCAGAGTCGTGTGTACTAATTTTGATTCACATGCAGAATCGTGTGTACTAATTTTGATTACCATGCACAGTCGTGTGCAATATTTTTTCTGGTTCACGTGCAGAGTCATGTGCACTATTTTTCTGGTCAGCATGCAGAGTCGTGTGGACTATTTTTTTCTGTGTCTCACTCATGGTCATGTGGACTATTACTACGATGCACATGCAGAGATTCTATTTTTATATGCTCATGTAGATTCATGCACACATGCTTTATTGTTACATGTATGTAAGTTTACATGTGAATCTAAAGATATACACTGTTTTGACGCAAGTCTTGATAATTCCATATTCCTATTTAATGTTTGTATGTAAAACATTGCAATTAATCAAATAATAATTAGCTCGTGTGCACCTATATCCGCATGATATGAGTGTAAATTTGTACACTCAAAAGTTGCATTTATTGTATATTGGGTACATTTAGAAAATTGATTTTACCAGTTTTAAAATATCTTGTAGGCGTTACCATACCAAAACGCAAACATCCTGTGGAGGCAAGTGAAGGTACTAAAGCAAAACATAAACCTCAGGCTGAACCAATCGATTACCAAAGACTTGCGCAAGAAAATGTTAAATTGCAAAAACCCAACTCTGATGCATCAAGCAGTACAGTGGTACCCCTAGAAAATGCTGCATCTGCTACATATGCAAACACCGTCAATGAGTTACCTGCACCAACGACTGCTTCTTCGTCTATGCAAGATAATCCTATATTGTCAGTAGTATCTCAACTTTTAGAAAACACAGAAAGCTAAGGGAGTCTTTGGCTGTAGATTGGCAAAAACCGATTGAAGAATTAAGAAGTAAATGTATTTCTATGTCCAACATTTGCAGTGAAAAATCTTAATAGTATTATTGATTTTGTTGGTTTGAACCCTGCTCTATAAAAAGGTCGCAGCTTCAGGATAGGGGCAGACACTCGTGCAGCACTTTTGGGTTAATATTCTGAAAACTGCATTCAATAAATGGGAAGGTTAAAATCTGATGCTATTCGCAGATACATACGTTTGTCAAGCTTTACATGTTAAATATGTATACCAAATGCTATGTATATATACTTTTCTTGGAAGATTTTCACAGTTCAGTAGTTAACTGCTGTGTATATATTTTAATTGTATCTGATATGCATTGTTTGTGTTTTTAATTCAATGTATAGATTAGTTGTTTGTCAAAATTCAGTTCTCATCACAATTCCCTATCATTTGTCTTATATTGGACATTATTCAAAGTGTGATTCATGTATAACATTTATCTATACTATGTGCATGATATGGTTACACATAACATAACACAGGTCAGAAGTAAACTGATGTGTTTATGTGCTGTATAGTTTTTAACCATTGTTTCTGTTGTTTGATTTTGTCATTTGAGTAACATGTGCCTACTGGTTCATCTGAAAATGTTTGATTACATGTATATCTGTCTTTAAAACATGTTTGATAGTATAACAAACTTTTAACATGTATATTAGGCAGCTGTTATATTAACACAGGGCAGAAGTCAACTGATGTGTTTATACTTGCAAGGTTAAAAATAAGATGTTCCTAGTGGTATTCAAATTTTTAACTGGTTTGGTTATAGATAATCTGTGCCTTCATGATATATTAATATTTATATCTCCATATAAGGCAGGGGTTGGTCATTGCCATATGTGTTGTACGTACTGCCATCTTTATATTGTTGACTACCATGATCTGGCTAGTCCACTTTGTGTGGGGTCTTTTTGTGCAAACCTGCTGTTTGCTTTTGGTGGCTGTTTTTGTTCAACAATATTTTTGTTGCATGTATATTTGGTACATGTTTATATTGTATACATCTTTGTATGGGGGGAGGTCATTTGCTCACCTTTTATAACTTACATTCAATGTCTGGTAATTGGTATTATGACCGTTTGAAGACCTCCCCTTATTGCCTGATTTTTCTTATTAGCAAAAATTAATGGCAGTACATACACACAACAATGTTTTATATTTTTCTATCAATCCTAGACAGATCAACAATATTACATAAAGACCATTATTTATACACCGGACTAACTACGGTTTCTTCCGTTTATAATGATCATGACAATGAGCACCCGCAAGTGCAAACGGTCGGCAGGGGATGCTCACTCCTCCTATGCACCAGATCCCAACTTTTTCCGAGGTCCTTGTTTGCACTGCTTTGAATTGGTATTTCGCTAAATGGAATTTTGAGACGGTTTACAGTTTTTTATTGTCATTTTTAAAATATATACAATTTCTTTCGTCCTGTGTACTCAACTGAAATTACCTTTAACGAGTCCTTAGTCAATGTACACATTATGTCGTCTTTATATCGCTCCACTTGCTTATTGTCTTCATTCACATTTATTATCAAAAATACATTTTTAGTTAATTTTTGTTTCAGGTACGCCGGTATGATAATGCAACTCTCACCCATCAATTGGGTAAAAGTTCCTTCGATCAATATGACGTCACAATAAGCAGCATGATGTCATATTTTACTAAAAAAAATTAAACCTGTCATTCTTAACTTTATCTCTTGTCCAAATTATAAGAATTAAAGATGTAAAATGTCACTAGAAACTCTTCTTACTTAATTTATCTTCGATTTCTCTGTATGACATATTATATTAATTGATGACGTCACAAGCATGTTTAATAGCGATCAATGGCGGGAGACAAATCATCGGAATGCAGTGTAAACAATGCCGAAATAAGACTTATTTGAATACAGCTACCACAGATTTATATTGGTGTTACAGTGGTAACAACGTTATTCTTGACAAGCTTATCGTGTTTAATAGTTTATGTAACGTGAGTGATCGTTCGTGTAACGTGCGTGATTGTGCGTATGGAACGTCAAGCTGCCTTTAGGTCAATTTCATTTTATATGAATTGGTATTTCGTTTATATGCAACAGTAATAACATTAAATGCAGTTGTCACATCATTATATGCAGTGCTAACATCATTATATACTGTAATTTCTCCATTATATCCAGGGATAAAATCTTTATATGAAGTGGTAACACCATTACGTTATGTCGTAAGACTATTATGTGTAGTGGTTAATTCATTCTATGATAAACTCATTTCATACAGTGTTAAACTCATAATAAACTATTGTTCAATCGTTATGTTATGTGGTACACTCTTAATGTGCAGTTGCAAAATCCTTCATGCAGTGCACATTCTTGACATTAGGTGATAAATTCATTATATGCAGTTCCAACATCATGCTATGGCGTGTTAAAATCATTATATACATTTTTATGGTGGTAAAACCTTTATGTATTGTGGTGAAAGCTTTACATGCAATTGTAAATCCTTTATATATGGTGGCATAGATCTGCCACCACTTGTCAGATAATTATGTCGACTTGTCAGATCTTGATGTCGACTTGTCCGATAATTATGTTCACTTGTCAGTTCTTTAAGTCGACTTGTCACTTATTCACGTGTTTAAGAATTCAACACTTTAACCTTTCCACGCCCAATTTGTGCCATCCATTTGAAATAATATTTTCTGACAAGTCGACATAAGGATCTGACAAGTCGACATAATATTTTTTTAAGTCGATATAATCATTTGACAAGTCGACGTAATTATTTGATAAGACGACATAACATAAGACAGTCAACATCATCATCTGACAAGTCGACTTACAATATGAATGATAATTTTCTTTAAACTAGTGGCCATATTATTTTTTCTGTCAGATAATTATGTTAACTTGTCAGATCTTTATGTCGACTTGACAGATAATTATGTTAACTTGTCAGATCTTTATGTCGACTTGTCAGATGATTATGTAAACTTGTCAGATATTTATGTCGACTTATATGATATCATGATGACAAGTAAATGGCAGTTAGTGGCACTAACACGCTTTGACAACAAAATATTGAGTCTCTAGTCACTATGGTTATTTTCTGACAAGCCAACATAAAGATCTGACAAGTTGACATAAATATCTGAGAAGTTGACATTATCATATAAGAAGTTAACATAATTATCTGACAAGTGGTGGCAGATCTATGCCACCATATTTATATGATGTGACTGACAATTTTATTACATGCCATTGTTGAGTCATTATTTGATGTGGTCAGTTCTTTACATGGTGTGATCATTTCATTACATGGAGTAGTAACTCCTTTATATGCAGTCGTAACTCTTTGTGATGAGTTTGTGAACTAAAGTTTTCATGGGGAAGAGGTCCAGTTTTATTTTGAAAAAGATGTCGCGTTTATTGTGACAGTGTACAGATCTTATGTTTTGAATTTACAAGAGAGAGAGAGAGAGAGAGAGAGAGAGAGAGAGAGAGAGAGAGAGAGAGAGAGAGAGAGAGATTCTCTGTCTTTGAGACATCGAT
Organism: Magallana gigas; assembly: GCF_902806645.1. Classification (NCBI taxonomy): domain Eukaryota; kingdom Metazoa; phylum Mollusca; class Bivalvia; order Ostreida; family Ostreidae; genus Magallana; species Magallana gigas. The sequence goes on along the minus strand of NC_047567.1, from coordinate 20,857,887 downwards.
GTGTAATAAATCGAATGAATGTTTAGTACAGTACGCGTTTAATTTTAAATGAAAAATAAATTTCAAAAAATGATTGTACTTTGTAGAAATGTAATACCTCCTCTGTTTCTAGATCCGTGCATACAGTTAGGTAGATCACTTTATGTATTTTGATGTTAACATAGAACAATTTGATTTCATCTTGCTAGCGTTTTTTAATATATACGTTATTCTACGGGGCTTAATTTATAAATCTAATTCTGTCTCTTCAAAAACGTTTAAATTGAGTAACTTTGCTCTTAGTTGTTATTTAAAATCATTTTAATAGCATCCATATAAACTGTGGCGCTTGGAATAAACATCCGTACATCGCTGATTCATACATTATTGCACGGCTTACTTTTAACGATGTCGAACAATTTGTATACATTTTTTTGAAAACGACATATTTTACAAAAGAAAAGTGATTTTAAACGCTTGCTTCATTTTTTATAATTTCTTTTAATCCTAAATTAAAAGCATACTCTACTAATAATACATTCGATTTTTCACATTAAATGGGTTCAATGATCGATATTATGATATCGATGTTTTAAGGACAGATAAACTCTCTCTCTCTTCTTTCTGTCTCTCTATCTCTCTCTCTCTCTCTCTCTCTCTCTCTCTCTCTCTCTCTCTCTCTCTCTCTCTCTCTCTCTCTCTGTCTCTCTCTGAATTCAAAACAAACGACAATTTAGGCAGGAAATGTGCATCGTCACAATGAATGCGGCTTTTTTTGTCATTAAAAACTGGACCTCTTCCCTATTAAAACTTTTCAGCGAGAATCAGTATACAGCCTCATCATAAAGAGTTACGACTGTATATAAAGAAGTTACAACTCCATAGAACTGACCTCATAATATAATGACTCAACAACGGCATATAATAAGATTGTCACATCACAAAAAGGATTTACAATTGCATGTAAAGCTTTCACCACAATACATAAAGGTTTTACCACCAAACATAATGGTTTTAATACTCCATAACATGATGTTTGTACTGCATATAATGAACTAATGTCAAAAAGTTGCACTGCATAAAAGGATTTTTCAACTGCACATGGAGAGTGTACCAGAAAACATAACGATTGAACAACAATACATTATGAGTTCATCTCTTCATGAAATGAGTTTATTATATCATATAAAGATTTATTCATATATACCATTCAATGAATAAACTACTGCACATAATGATTTGACGACATTTTTTAATGATAATGCCATTTCATATTAAGATTTTACCCCTGAATATAATGAAGTAATCACAGTATATGATGATGTTAACAATGTACATAATGATGCTAACACTGCACATGATGATATTACTATTGCATATAAATGAAATACCAATTCATATAAATATGAAATTGACCTTAAGGCAGCTATGGCGTTCCATACGTGCGTGGATCAGAAAAATTAGTTTTACCGTGCGTGTTTGTGCGAGAAGAGAAACACATTCCACGTTTAAAACTAAACAATTATCCCCGAAGTTTTCTTTCAAATGAGAATACGATAAGCATTCGTATATGGTACATTGTATACACATTCCGAAGTAATTCAATTTATTTAGACGCTTTAGAAATTAGATTAATAAAATTAAATCAATTATATACCTTAAGTTATGAAAATATGGGATGAGTAAAATCAAAAATTTTTGGAACAAATAATAAATTTATCTGTATCTCGCAGAAATTAATCGTGCGTAGAAGAATCGGATTACATTAATATCAACTCGTATATATAAATAATTTTGTGAAGTTTATGCATTATCTTCATTTCTTTTACACTTATTTATCTTTAACTTTTGATATAAGCTAATATTCGTTATGGCGACAAAAAAAAAAATGATTTTGCTTGAATCATATATAATATTGTTTACTTGTAAAAAATAAAACAGCGCATGGCTACTGTAAATATCGCTTTTTGATAAAACGCGAGTATATTGTAAAACAAATTAAAGCAAAACGTTTCTTTAATTTTAAAAATTAAGAAGATGGGTGAATAAGATGGCGCAAATGCCCATTTGGTTTAGTAGTGAAATACAATTTTGAATTTATTTTTTCCCAAATAAATCTATTCCAATATATAATAGTATGAGTTTGCCAAAGCACAATTTCTTACTATATTCAGTTTTTAATATATTTAACACAATAAATAAGAAAAAAATAATGCCTGAAATTTTGATGGTATTGAACCCATACCATAAAAGCCCTATATATATAAGGTTAGCTTATGTCAGGAACTTTAACCTCTGAGTCATTTCAGACATAACAAAGTAGGTTCTTTAAATAGTATGTGTCACTTTGGCTACGAATTTCCGGACTTGTATTATTTTTTCGAAACGCTCAATTGTTGGGATACAAAATATCCATTTTTAATGTATAGCAGGTCATCTCTCCACGTTTTTGTTGATTGAAATCGGTTGTTTTCAATTAGGCCTTAATTAGACTATGAGAAATATATGGAGCCCAAACCAACTCTATGAAAGAAAATTCCCCGAAGTTCTAAAAATTGACACTATTTGCAGGTTTTGATACGTACAGTGCTGCTATCGTGAAAGTTGACAAAACTATCCTATCCTATCCTATATCCTGTATCCTGCATCCTATCCTGCAAATAAGCTCTATCCTATCCTATCCTATCCCATACTTTCAAAATATAGGAATGAAAGTTAAATGAAACGAAATTTAAAAATAAAATGATTTTATCAATTAATGTAGTACTCAAAATGAAAAATTAAATCTTAAAACCGAATATTCATTGAGCGGGATAACCTACTTACCTGTGCTACGGTAAAGCTAAATCGTACGCGGGATGGACACAATGACGTAAACAAACAGGTAAGCGATTAGATTTTTGATTTAATTATATTTATGCATAAAAAACAGATAAATAACTTCGATGCACTTATTGAGGAACTGTTTAGTCACATAGTTTTATTAAATTATTTTCGTATCACATATAACTGAGCGTAATTCTCATTATTCGAGCGATTCGTTCGGCGATAAATGTAAACACGATCTGAAAATAAATAATTCCTTTAGGAAGTTTATATCGTTTATAGTTAAACCACTCAGAGTTATTTTTAAAGTATAAATTCTTAAGCATTCATAGCTAGCTAACATTTATTAATTCGATATGTTCAGGTTAATATTGGACAGAAATATGCGTCCCTGTTATTGGGCATCGAAGAAATTATATTAAACGTGAATCAATGTATGATTCTTGTATACATGTTTATCTTTTTAAATGCCAAATTAGTCGTTTATAAATTCAAGCTTTTATTAATTTGCAGACTTTAAATGAAGTAAATACAGAAATCTATTTCTAACGTTGTCAAATGTTGCGACGAATTCTCGCAGTAACTCCGTACTTGCGTACGAATTGACAAAGATGTAGCGCCGACATTTTAGCGCGCATTAATGTTATGCACCGCCTTCTTGATATAATAATTATTCTTAAATGGTTTAACTTGTAAAACGTATTAAATTGACATTGAAAATACATTGTTTAGCCAATTTTCGTTTCGCAAAATAACTCTGAAATTTATACTCGAATCTGATTGGCTACAGGATGCAGGATAGGATAGGATAGGATAGGATAGAACTTAACTTTTATATTTCTATCATGTATCGTGCATCCTGCATCCTATCCTATCCTATCCTTGTCAACTTTCAGGATAGCAGCACTGTATACGCCTGTTTGGGTCAACATATTCCAAGTATTGAACATATTTATAGGTTTAAAATCAATGATATGTTAAATATATATTGTTTTAGATGATTAAAAAAAAGAAAGATTTATTGACATTTTGAATTTTCCAGTAGCTTGTCCGACCGTGTATGGGCATTGTACACGCCTTATCCACCCATCTTTTTTAATTTTGCGTGTTTAATGGTCTAAAATCGTTAGTTTGCGTGTTTTATCGTCCGTGTATCGTGCGTGATCGTTCGTGTATCGTACGTGCTCATTCGTGTACCAGAATCGTGCGTGTCGTATGTCAACAATAACGTTGCTACAACTGTAGTAAGAATATAACCAGGATAATGCAGACATTGATATTTTTTATCAGCAAGTGGTAAGCAGATAGATATTTATATGGTTTGACCGGCCTTTCCACTGTCAGTGTGTAAAAAAAGGGCAATAGTGTAACACTACCCCGGATATTATGAAATATGAATTTAGAAAATATCAAAAGCATATGACCTAAAATTCTTGAAAACTGCTTCTAGAAAATTATTTGCGTCGTTGTTGTTAATGAAAATAACTTATCATTTTCATTGAAATTGAATAAGTTGAGAGGGACTGCAATAAATATTGACAATATTTATTTATGCGACTCACTATAGGATTATAGCAATAATAAGGGCCGTCCTAAACAAACCTCCCCAGAAGAGACCAGAACAATCATTCCTCGTCCACATACACCATGGTACACGGAAGATCTAAGGACTGCAAAGCAAGAAAAACGTCGGACTGATAGGCAGATGAGGAAAACAAACTTGACTGTTCATAGACAAATGTTTAGAGACAAATCCATCCAAGTAACTAAACTGTTACTCGAAACAAAGAAAACAATATTATTTATATAAAATCTATGAAATTGATAGTGATCAGAAAAAGCTTTTAATTATAAACTTACAAACTCATTAATGAGTAAACAAAACGCCCCATATCCTTCGAACAGTTGTGAACAAGATCTTGCAAACACTTTTGGTTATTTCTTTTAGATAAAATTACCACTATAAGACCATCTCTTTGTCTTAAAAACAAAGACGCATGTGGATGTTTGAAGAGCAGACACCAAATTTAAAGGTAAACCTCGAGATTGCTTTACATCAGTATCAGAATCAGTTGTTCGGAAGATCATCATGGCTTATCCACCAAAATCGTGCAAATTAGACCCGATTCCAACATCTGTTTTGAAGTCCTGTGTTGATAACATTCTTCCAACAATCACAACCATCATAAAAAAAATCTATCTTAGAATCAACTGTCCCGACATTAATGAAAAACGCCGTTGTTCGTCCTCATCTGAAAAAGCAGGGATTAAACAAAGAGGTGTTAAAGAACTACCGTCCTGTCTCCAATCTTTCATTTATTTATAAAATCCTTAAAAAGGTTATCAATCTAGACTAAAAGATCATTTACAATCGAACAATCAGCACACCGTGCTCATCATTCTACGGAGACAGCACTCTTGAGAGTCCATCATGACATATCCTCTGCTCTAGACAAAGGAATGTGTGTTGTTCTGTTGATGCTGGACTTATCTGCAGACATGTGATTTCTATGAGCAACATTACTAACAAAACCAATGGGGTTACACAGAACAGCTGTTAAAATGACCTAGATTTGCTCTCTATAGGAGAAACGATCTGTAGAAATACTTGGCTGTTAGTAGAATAGAAATAATTAAAAAGTTCTTATTATCGTAAATGATGCACGATAACCTCCTCGGTCTCGAAATATTGTTTGAAATATAAAAACCTCGACTAATGTCTCGGCTTTTATATTTCAAAAAAACATTTCTCGACCTCGGGGGTTATTCTGCAACATTCTCGAAAACTCGTACTATATTTCTTAATTCAGCATTTTAAGTGTGATAGAATCAAACCGACATACCTGACTCGAAAACCATGTCGGGTTCCATCAAAGAAAAACCAGAATCATCGCTTCTCTCTTCAACTTTAGCTATGAATTTAAAGAGCAACAAACATTACTACAGTCTGTAATCCCCCCCCCCCCCTTTTGATGCAATCAAATTCGTTTCCCATAGTGTTTGACACCCTAATTGCTAAATGTTCTTAATATTAATGGTTCACCACCAAATTCTGCTGATCAAAAAAATCATTAACAGATAAGAAATCTTCAGTCTGCCTGAAAGTCCCATCATAACTCAAAAGAAATATAACTAAACAAATCAATTGATTTTCTTTTTAACTCGAAACATTTCCAGAAGGACGGATATGTTTGTTTGAAGTTCATCATACAGACTATCAAACCAATTTTTTTGCCATTTGTACAATAAATTACAAAGTTATCGACAAAGCTTTAATTACGATTCAATTATTATGACATGTCTATCTATCTATCTATCTATCTATCTATCTATCTATCTATCTAAAGCACTAAATAAAATCAACAACACTAGGCATCTTTAAAGTTTCGAATCAAATATATAGATACGTAGCCATAAGTTGAATATATAAGGCACTCAAAATGGCTAACGACAAGAACAATTGAAATTGTCATTTTCGGGACAACCAGTCCCTTCTTCGGGACAAAACCCATATAGTTTGCTTTTTTGTCAACTTCCGCCTCTTTCATTTTTTAGTTTCCTGTACTAAATTGGTAATTGGTAATTATAATAAATATTTTTAAATTTTTTTTTATAAAAAATTTCTTCCAAGCGTTCCTTATCTTAGCATATTTGCAGTTATAAAATTATTAAAAACACTTTTATGTTAAAACAAAAGCTGATAGTTTCAGATATATGGAGTTAAAGAGTGAAAACGGTTTTTGAAGAGTTAGAAAGATTACCGGGTTTGCTCTCAAAGTCTTTGCTGTCAACCACTCTTCCCAGAACTTTAACCTCAAGAGTATGTCTCCCCGTCATTGTTGGCTTAACGGTGACATCCAGCTCGTCAGTGCTTCCGGCTTTTAATTTTCTATCACATTCAATCTCTTTGCCTGATCCAAAAAAAATTAGAATATTTCATGTCTCTTTTTTAAATGGATGTAACTAACAAAAAAAATAAATAAGTTAAAAATGGTTATCTAATAAGTCAATTTTTTTTTATTTAAAGATTTGTATATGGTATATTGACGCAAATGAAGGTGATGCATATAAATATTGTCACATTTATTTTGGAATGCACACTAGCTTTTTTTTTTTTAATTTGAAAGAAAATCGTATCCATTAGAAGACAAACGTGTAAGTACCTGATGGATCTTTAAGAACTATCGTCATATACGTTATATCTAATCCATTTTCTTGAAAAGGCATGTTATTTTCAAAATCGCGTAGTTTGACACTAAATGTTTCTGATTTGTTCTTCTCTAATTCTTCTCCAACATCAATTTTACTGTTGGGTGGAAAGGCAGAGAAAGACCACATGTTCGCCATATCTTTGACGTCAGTTTTGATCTCTGATATTATTTCTTTACCATGAAAACCAAACGTAGCCATTTCATGTGGTTCCTTGTCAAAGAATGATTCAGTAAGCGTTTTCAGCCTATTGTGAATGGTTTGGAAAACCTATAAATAAACAATTGTAAATCTCATGAAGTTTCTTTTTTTGCATGAGTATATGCATCGTATATTACAATTTAAAATAGTATTGAAATAACACAAATTCCACCTTTACCTGAAGGAATGTTTGGGAGTTAGTATGTGCAAGAACCTGGTTAGTAAACTTGCTAGACTCTTCGATCCGAAGCTTCCTATCTGATAACTGTTTTCCCTGGGCTTCAAGATTGTTCAATTTAAGCGAGGCGTTGTCGTTTATGGTTTTTTTTAGATCGTCACGTCTTGTAGAAATGATCTGCTCTAGTTCATCGAAGGTTTTAGTTATGATTTTTTCATTTGTCTCTTTGAGATGTGTTACTTTTTCCTGTTCAGATTTTACATCTTTAATAACCTGCTGTAATTGTGTGCTGACATCTTTTAAGGGCAACTTTTCCTTTTTTATAAGTTCCCTCTTGGCAGTAGCCACGCTATCGAGGCTTTCATTTGCATTAATACAAGCTGCACAAGACACGCACACTGGTTTTTGGCACGTATCGTTAGTACAGTACATCACTAGCTGATTTTCGGGATGGTCATTACAATTAACCTGCTGGCAGAAATCATTCAGATCTAGGGTTTGTCTAAGCTTTGTTATCTCAATAAGGGTATGGCTTTTTGTTGCACTGACACGGCTATGTCTAGTTTTGCATTCACTGCAAAGAAATTGTGCACATTGCTTACATCTGTAGCTCGCATAACTGGGAGGACAAATACTACATTGGATAGTCGTTGTCGCTTGTTTTACTTTGACGAAATCAACCAAGTCACGTCGTATGTTGTCACGTGGACAATCTCTGTCCACGTCATTAACGAAGTATTTGGCTTCGCAGGTTGGACATTGCAGCTGATCGTTAATTTTGGTCTTGTTGAGGCAGTCGAAGCAGAGAGAGTGAAGACACGGGAGAAGCCGAGCATGCTTGTTTTCATCCTTGAACTCATCATTACACTTATGACACTTGAGAAACATTTTTGAAAACTCGTCCTCCATAGCTAGAAAACAATTCATATAAATACCATTTGTTCAGATAAAGTAGTTGTTTCTACACATTCTTTGTTTATTCAGAATCTATCCTTTTAAATGGTATGGTGCTCGACGCACACAAATATTATTTGATGGATTAATGAAGCATCTTTTCAGAATATCGTTTTTACAAATAAGAGACTAATATCGAAAAGGCTATTCTATTTAACTAGAACTAATTGTTTAGGTTACAAACAGTACGCAGGTACGTTAAGGAAACAGATATGGGTATATTAACGTCTTTTTTGACAGTTCTATACAAAAGTGTATGGTGGTTGCTGTGTTCGATAGAAATGCGGGTGAAATGTTTGTGTATTTTGTCTACATGATTTTTTGCAACATCATCTTTGTTAGCGTAGTCAAGTGGTTTGCCTGACATTAAACCCAAGCCCAATTAAAGTACACAACTTCCGAGAGGACCTTGGCAGCTACTTGGTGCAGATCAATTAAGACTTCAACCCTCATGAGGAAGTCTATTTGTAGTAGTGGATTATTACAGTAGATATGTGGAAGTTTAAATCAAAAGATGGTCCATGATTTACCAATACAGATTGTAACCGATAATGGACCTTAATTCATTAGTTTAGAATGTAAGAATTTCATGTAACAACAAGAGATAGAATATCAACGAGTGACTCATCTGTGGCCCTAAGCTAACGGTGAAATAAAGAGACAGGACAAGTCAATTCTAAAACGATTGAAAAAAGCTCTGGTTGGAGAAGACAAGTTGGCGAGAAATTAACAATGAACAACGCCTCAATCTAGTACGGAAGTAAGTCAGTCTAAAATAATATTAAAATGGAAAATCCGGACAAGATTATCTATCCTAGCCATTTTATTCTACAGTACCGATCAGACCCAACCTAACACCAGAGTAAACCCCAACCGAACCCCGGATTTACTTTTGGGGTTTACTTTGGGTTTACTTTTTGCAAATTTGGGTCAACTCGAGGTTTACTTTGGGTTTACTCGGGGTTTACTTTGGGTTTACTTGGATATTGCTTTTGAGGTCAACTGTACGCACTGAAGTGTGATGCAGACCCGTCTTTTATCTTAGCATCCTACTGCCTGTTATTTCTGCCCCTTGTATATTCCGAAAATACAGTTAGCGTCTGTTTTCAGGGGTATTTTCTGACTGGATTTACTCTTTGTGTCCACTCTGGGTTTACTTTGGGTTTACTCTGGGTTTACTCTGGGGTTTATTCGGGGTCCACTCTAGTAAACCCGGAGTAAACCCAGAAAGTAACCCAGGGTTTAGTTGGGGTTTACTTTCTGTTAGGTTGGGTTTGATCGGTACTGTATGAATCAAATGACATGAACTAAGAAATCCATAACCGAGATGCAGAGAAGAAATGAATCTGGAAATACCATGCGGATGAGAAATACCAGGCGAAAAAAGGCTTTAAGAATGTTGCCGAAAGTTCTTCAAAAACAGCGATGTAAAAAATAAATGCCGTCAAACTTTGAAGCGGAACAATACAGTGGTGTGTCCAAGAAAAGGAACAATGTTACCGTACATGTTATAAGCGTAAAGTTACTTATATGAAAAAGTACCTTGAACCAATAACTGATAACAACGCATGGGACCGAATGATGTTACTGTTGAATCACGGGAATTCGATAACAGTGAAAGTGGGCCCGATGTGTCAGTGAATTCGTGTCCAGTTCGGACTTGGAAACTTTCCAGCAAATTCGATAATTTTAATATGGCGAAGTGTGCTTGTGATGCATCAGGGGAAAAATGGAAGTTAATAGCGTGAATTTGATTTCAATTGTTTTGACATGGGAGTGTAAAAATTTCATTTCTATTATAAAGGTTAAAGTTCATTATTTCATACATGCAGTGTATAATAATATTTTTTTTATTTTTGCATTTAACTGTTGTTGAAAGTGAATGTTAATTAAATATGAAATTATACCTTGGTGACTTGTGACTAGTAACTCTATATATCTAAGGACAAATGTAATTGTGAGGTAATATTTTGATTTGTAAAATTGTTAGTTTTATTTTGAAAAGAGGAGGAATGTATTATCGTTTACATGATAGTTATTTTAAAATATGGTATTTGTTTGGATTTGGTTTATATATGTATATGTTACTGTAAGTGAGTTTATGAAGAATTTGCAGTTGAAAAATTGAATTGAGTTACTGTGGAATCATTAAATTTCGTGGTGGCTCAATTTTCGTGGAATTCGTTGGTACCTCTCATCCACGAATTAACATCTTCCATGAATAAATAGACTAGGGTTTCAAAGTCATATTTCCCTTTGTTGGTATGAGTAAATACACAAACTTACGTCCCCACGAACTTGTAAAATGTAAGTAATCCACGGAAGTTGGTCCCCATGAATATAAATGATTCCACAGTATTCATTGAAAGCATTTAATCTTAGACTAAAGTATCACATATGATATGTGTGTTTTTATTTCAGTCTGTTTGTTATGTCTTTCATTGGATATTTCTTATCAAGTCAGTGGTTTCAGTTTCGCAGTAAAACCGTGCCTTGATAGTGTTTATAGTCCATTTCCTCAAATCTAGGTACATGTACTTGTTATCAAATATAAAATCTAGAAGTTTATTGATTTTAAACTTTATCTTCATTAATTTGTCGATAAAATAAGTACTAGAAATAAATGTGACAAATGAGAAATATAGTTTTTCTGCTGTTGCAACAATTGATATGCTAAGTAGCGACGTTACGTGTAGAATGGTTGAACACTAACAATCATAGTTCTGTTCTGAATATCATTCTTTAGTTTAAATAACCGTTTGATGATGAAATAAGACATATTTCTTAATAGATTTTCTTGTTTTAACATATTTTAACGTATTTTGAGATTATCATCCGAACACTTATACATCCGCTCAAAATTTTACACGAACTGAACAAATCTCGGGGAAGTCTCGTGAACTTCATTCGAGCACCTCTGGAATTATTAATTACATACTCAGCAACGATAAAGAAAACATTCCAAGCACGTGCACATTCGCAGGGTTGTGTAACGTATTTGTATATTTTATGTATAGTTTATGTACAGCTTATCTTCAATCTTAATTTTAATTTCCTACGACTTGTCTTACACGTACTTCTTTCGTTATGTGAACTTCCTGGTTTAACAATATTAATGTTGTTCAAGTTTGATCGCTGTCTATATCGTGCATCATCAGCCAAGAAAAGGCACATTTTGAAACAGTAACCTGGAGGGGGTGTAAAGATGAGCGATCGAATCAATACAAATCGAAAACTAAAATGATGGCTGTCGGGGATTAAAGAGAAACAATGCACAGGTATGCGTATACATAAGCTTTACCAGTTCATTTCGCTGTAAAGGTCTCACTTGTGTTGATGTTAATCTTGCCTTGCCGTGTTACTTGGTCGCGATGAAATTTTCAAATTTTACTTACTTTTTCCAAGCCAGGAGAATACTAACTTAAAGGGGCATGGTGAAGCACAAACACATGATTCAGCAAATATCGAATTGTTACACGATTTCTACATATTCTATATATCATATGAAAAGATGAACTTTTGAAACATTACTGTGTTCAAAAGTAAATAAATCAAATTAAATAGAGAAAAATAGAATTACGCGTTGGGCCAATACAAAAATATTGAGTTTTCCTTCCGATTTATAGCCACGCAAGCGCAGGGGAATGTTAATACTGCAGCGTGGCATGCAACAAGAGCCAGAAACGAAACCTCTCATTGAAACATGATGTCTTCAATAACTATATATTTATTAGGATGCATTCTCTATAAAAGGATATTTCTTACCACAGTCATCGAATAGCTTCAAATTCAAATTCTTTTTTCAGTGTGTCAATCCCATTGTAACTATTTTTAGAGGGAAATCGCAATCATGTGACACTAACCCAATGTCCAAAACAACTCAGTTTGTTTACATATGCAATTTACAGATGAGTTTTAATGACTTGTAAATTAATAGGTGATGACTTATGATGCGCGAAACCTTCCGTATGATGAAATCTCGAGTAGCTCTTTTTATTTCCGTTGTCATAATCAAAAAGTAAAACATCTATTTTGAGTCACCGTGCCATTTAATACAAACAGGTCATTATTTACAAACAGTATATGCTCATCAAACAATATATAAACACACAAAATCTAACATCACAAAATGACACGTCGACTACATCTTTCAGGTGTGCAATCGGTCGTAACAATATCGAAGGGTTTGTATACTTGTGTGGCGGTGCTTATATATGAGCGTTGTTCGATTTTAAATACATCTACCTTTGGATTACCTAATAATCTATATTTGCTGGCTCGATTTAGGAAGAGAGGGTTTCAAATATTGAATTATATTGAGTTATCATTTTCAATTTTATTGTTGTTTATAAAGTTTTCAGTATATCATGTTTTATTAAACTAAACTGGATTATATAGGGTAGAATGTACTAATAATAATAAGACGTACTGGGCACAATACATTAATATTAATTTTAAGAATTATGCTGTTTTTTTATTATTTTATAACAAAAATCCATGAGCTCACAGTCGCATCACAATAAAATCATGACATTGATTACGAAATAAAAGACTTGTATTGAAATAGGCTGGATGGTCGTTGCCATTTTAAACTATATTCATCTATTTAAAGGGGCATGGTCACGATTTTGGTCAAATTCAGTTTTTCTGTTTTTATGATTTACAATGCTCCAGGAATGCATTTCTAATAATCAAATGAAATTTGAAGGTCAGTCGTTGAGTTATAAACAGATACAGGACTCACAATTCTTTGTCATGTAAACAAGGCTCGTGCCTTGTTTTTGTTTACAAAGGTTCAATATACCAGTAAAAGATCTTTTTCAAGCTAATGTGTCTAGCTTTCAATTTATTTTGACCAAAAATAAACAGTTCCTAACGTGTAACACATTCATTTTAGGCCTGGAACTGACATTTTCACTTCAGCGTTCAAAATGTATACAAAAGCAAAGAATTGCAAGCTCTGTAACTCGCTTATAACTCAACGAATGACACCAACATTTCGGATGCCTATTACAAAAAGCCTTACTGAAGCTTTGTTAATATTAAAATTGAAAAAAAAATTGACCAAATTCGTGACCATTCCCCTTTAAAACGAGTAGTCTTTAAAAAACTGAATTTTTTAAGCGCAAATACACGGGATTTTTTTCCTTATCAATTATACGAGGGCTCAATAGACGTGGCCATCTTTAAACTGTATCAGTCTCTTTTAGAAGAAAAGCTCTGTACAAAGATTAAGGGAAGTTCTTAGTTTTAAATTCAAATTTAGAGAATTTTTCATAACAAGATGCTATTTTTGTAGCAAAAAACTCATATCTAATTGTGCATTTTGTTTACCTCCTTAGCTATAAATGATTGATAGATAGATTAAATATTTCGAGGTAGAACAGCATATGCAGGGTAATTTCTTGAGCACTAAGCCATTTTAAGTTCCAGTAAAAAAGGACATATTTGTAAGGAAAACATATGTACTTACTTGTTGCAGACTGTGCCATTGTGATGGAAACGAAGGAAAAACGCAAACACTGATTAGAATGTCTACTTGTAGTTTAAATTCTTTCGATTTGCCAACGATATCGTTTTCGAACTAATTTGAAAAGCACTACACTGATGATTTTGCATTTTATTCATGACTCAATAATAGCAAAATACTTGAATTCGGGCCAAGTTTTGCGTTTGACTGTATAAAAGAATTCCAACACGTTCTGTCCCGTGTACCTTGTCACTAATTGCTTGGTGATTTGCCAATTTTGTAAACTCAGTTTCATTTAAAGTCGTGTTTTCCTTTCACAATACCAGATTTTTTATTATTTTTCAATTGACGAACTAGACTGCCCCCCCCCCCCCCATGTAGTGCTCGATTACATGTTGGAGATACCAACTATTGCTTTTGAAATATAATGTAGTTAATAATTCGTTAACTTAACTTGTTAACAAATACAATAAACCAAATTCTATTTACGTGCGAGAAATCTTAAAAGCTTTTTACAGTTAGCGGCAAAATAAAAATAACTACACTTAAGTTACCAGACGACAGTTGTTACAACACTGTCGATGTTTTCACTTCATGTCTCAAAAGCAACACCACATAGAATAGGTTTCAGTAGTTACTGTATCATATATTCACATGTCATATGTTGCATATGATTTATGTGCCATGTGTATTGTTCCTTCTTGAATTCAACAGTTTTCAGTGTTCTTTAATTGTTGTTATTGTAAATATTATCCAATAATTTATCTTTGTATTCAAAACAGACCAAAAGTGTAAAAAAAACAAACCAAAAGACCTTATTGGTATTATCGGTCACCTGAAAACTATAGCCCATATGCAAACTTGTGGAGGAGTCTCATTATGCATTTGATTAAGTTAAAAAAAACTTAAAGATCATAATAGAGTGCATGACCTGTTATTGAAAATTTTCGATAGAAAAAAAAATCCAAATTTGTTAACTTTTTAGATGGGTTTTATCTCATATGTTTTCATGGATAAATTAAAAAAAGGGTAAAAATAGTAGAAATATTTTATTCAGAACAACATATAAATCCCAAATCCCTCTTTGCAAGGGGCAGACAGAAACTCTCCCTGTTTGCATTTAAACAAAAAAAGTTATAATGTGTTCCTCATTATATCTATTCAAGCTTCAAAAACTGAATATTCAACCTTTACTATATTCACATGTACATGTAATCATCATCTGGCATTTTAACCAAAAACCATTTTACATGTTCTGCTTATCAGTGGTTTTGGTTAGCTTTATTAATAAAGAGTCTACTTTTTTATTTAGGAAGTTCAACAAACTGTTTTTGCTTCAAATGACAAAAATACTTGCATACTCTTTTTATCATACAGGTTATAGATTATACCCAATGACTAATTTCGAAATATGAACAAGGAAGATACATATACGTTCATGTGTAACTCCATCATAAAGAAGCAAGGAGAGATATCTTTATTACCTGTTACGACCCTCCCCCTAAAATTTTTCCAAATGCTTTCACAATATCTTTACTTTGATAGACAGCTTCACTTTTTCTCGTTTCCTGTGCTGATTAAAATAAAAGGACAAATATACCCCTCTTCCCAGCTCTAACCCTTGCCTTGCATGTAGGTGAAATGAACTATTATAATAAAAGATGACAGCTTAATAAAGTTTTGTTTTTCTTAATACGTACTGTGTTTTTATTTTGTGACAGTACAAGTTTATCAAACATTGACAATTACCATTTTTGTCACATTTTGCAATAAGAACTCTTACCCTATATACTAAATGCGTGTAAAAAAAAACTATTTTGGGAGACACGAGATTAAAAACTTTGGTAGATGGCTTTATTTCATTCTTTATATGAAATCTGTTTTATTCAGTATTTGCAGAAGTAAAAAAAAAATATGTATTGCATTAACATCATATGACTATTTTGGCCCAGCCCTAGATTCAGAACCTCTACATGTACCTCCGGGGACATGGAATTTATACACTGTAATTTTAGTAGAGGACTTCCTCGTTAACATAACTATGAAGTAAGTTTTTCTTACAAATTTTAGAGATGTTAGAGAGTAGAGAAAAATATTTTTTATCATAACACTAAACACTGTAATTTTAGCAATGTTTTTACAAATGTTAGAGAGTAGAGAAGAAGATTTTTTAACATCATATGTATTAACACTATATGGCCTTATTTACCCATCCCCCACCAACGGCCTAAGCCCCTGACCAGGGGCCATGAATTTCACAATTTAGGAAGAGGGGTTCGTAAACATCATAACCATGATTTAGTTTTTAAGAAAATCGGTAACTTATTATGTGAATTTTGCGTATAATTTCCCAGGATTGTCAGGTCATCGTTCAGACATAAACTGTAAACAATAGCGTCAGATTCAGTTACTCGCGTATGTCTTATGGGTCATTCATGTGTTTGTTTGTAAGTCTTACAAGAATTTTAACCGGGACGATTCCTACGGGTAGACATCCGATTTTAACAATTTGATTTAGACATCTGATTTTGATAAAATAATGCTTTTTGAGCAACATATGTGTGTTTTCCAACGGTTTTTCGACTGCGATACATCGAGCGCATGCTTGCTAGAATTTTGTAGATCTTAAGTAGCTAAATGATCGTATTGACCATTCAAACAGCAATAAATATGTTATCGTTTGATCAGCGACGAATTTATAGACATATCTCATTGAGTGTTATCAAGCGAAGATTTTGTTAAAAGCAATGGCCGAACAAACGGAGAAACGCGATATTTCATTTGAGGATCAACTTTAAGTCACAAATGTTATTAATATTTTCCTCTTCTGTTACATGCTGGTGAATATAACGTTCTGGGGGTTTTTTAGTTAGATATGAGCAAATCAGAGAGCTAGGAATCAATCAATCAATTTATTTTACATTTATACTGCAATTTTCTATCCAGCATGTCATTAGTTAACATTTATAAATGAGAACAGAAAATGGTAATATATAGTAAAGGAGAGATGACGTTTACATATATAATCACATACACATTAAATATACTAATATAATACATTGCTTTTCGAGGTTTTAAATTCAATCATGTCGTTATATCCAGTACTTGTTTTGATTTAGACCAAAAATTGTGTTTCTTTTCATGCGATACCAATTGAAACAAGATCGGGTAAAAGTAACATCATATGTCCTTAATATAAAATAAAATAAAACTACACTTTTCCAAAATCATAAACAAATAATTACAGAAAAATCTTTTCAAGAACGAGATGTCGAATTCAATTTAAGTGAAATATGTAATTGATATCTTTTGATTAAAAGTACAGTCCATGTTTTTTGAAAGGCTAGTACATAATTGCGATGAAAATTCACAGTTGAAATAACTTTACGAATTTAAGTTAAGAATTTCACTGGCATATATTAACTATTAATTGATTTTCCAAAACTGACCAAATACTAGTAAACGTTTTGAAAAGCAGCTGTCAATTCATGTTCAAAAAAGTGTCTACTATTTCAAGTATACGTACTTGAACCATACTGTTTCCTTAATTTTGTCTGCCCCATGTTCAAAAAGATTGTTTTAATACATGTACATTATAAACCTAACTAATAAAAGTCAGATTGACAAAGATTTAAGCTCTTCTAAACGAAAATTCATAAACACTTTATGTACATGTAAATAAATAAAGGAGTTTTTTTCCTATTGAAAATAACAAGGAAAAGATACACATTCCGTTTGACAAAATTTTGTTATCCTGTTTTCTTATCAGTTGTTCATGCATTAAGTTAGTTAAAACCTATAAAGAAGTCATCATAAAAAGCAATTCCACCTATTTTTTTTTAAGCATTAAAATTTTATTTTTTAAACCAACGATTCTGACATATATCTGTAGAAACTATAATAAAAATAAGTTGGTCATCACTGTAAGATCAGAAAAACGGGGGTTTTTTTAACTATAAAATTTGGAACATTTGTCGACACATAATTACATCAGGAAATAATAAGGTGGAAGGACCTATAAAGATGCTGTTTTACTCGAGTTTAAATTGTCTAACTCGGATAACGTTAAAGTTTAATGTCATAGATTTATTTTAAACACAAAGTATATATAAAATTTCTTATCATTGACATAGCATTCAAGATGTGTTACTTATAATGAAATTACAGTAAAACGGGGACATTTGGACATTTTTTTACTGAATGTTTTCCCCCCAAAAAGCACTCTATTGGCAGCACTCTGATAAAATTTCGAATTTTATATGCAAGTCAAATCAGTTCTGCATATTTTCTCTTGTTATGATTTATTTTTTTTTCATTTTTTTTTATTACATAATAGTATGACAGTCAATAAAATGTAATGTTAAAATGCCAAAAATACTAAAAGACCACTTATCATAAGGTTTTTACATTGACCACACGTATATTAAATTCAAGCGGAATAAGGTTGAGGACTAAATATTAAATTTTTTTGTTTGATTTGCTTTGTTTATTAATTTAATTATTTTTTTTTTGGTTCTGTTTTTGTGTTGTTTTTGTTTTGTTTTTGTTTTTTCTTTTGGAGTATATTTTTTTTTGGGGGGGGGGTGAAAAATTTTTTGGGTTACATTGTTTTTTTTGGTTTTGGGGGGGGTTTTTTTTTTGGTTTTTTTGTTTGTTTGTTTCTGTTTTTTTTTCTTTTGTGTGTGTGTGTGTGGGGGGGGGGGGGGGGTGGGGGGTTATGAATAAAATAAAAAAAGAGTAGAGTTTAGAAAAATATTAGAGACAATTATGATTGGAATTGTGTATTATTGTTGCTGAAATCCTAATGTTTCGTATAAACAATGCCCTTTATAAACAGTAAACTATTTCATATTTAAAGGAGTAAAGTCATATTCAATATTTTTACAATTTAAACTATCCCAATCATAGTGTATAAATTTGACAATAAAAAAAATTCAACAACTTTTAAAAAGCCATCGCTTTAAATTATAGGTAATTGTAATATATATATATATATATATATATATATATATATATATATATATATATATATATATATATATATATATATATAGATAATAAGTTGCTTACGTGAGAAATAGCACTAACTAAAATTAATGGTCTATAAATAAACAATACGAGGGTTGTTCGGAAATTATTGAGACAACTCGAATATTTTCTTTTCTAATTTACGAATTTTGGTGAAAATTGGCATCGAAACGGAAGAAACGCCAACAAATAATAAAACAAAGTAATATTAAAAGAATATTTAATATTTTGTTTACGACGGTAGATAAACAAGTCGGTGGTCGGGGTACCCGGCGCAGCCATGAACTCGGAGATTTAACAACTTAAACATCTACTTTATAAGTGTACGTAGAAGTACAGTTAATGATAAAAGAAATCAAATTAAATATGTTCATTTTGCTATTCTTTGCGCCTAACTTTTGATTAAGTTTCACTGATGTTCGAGTTGAAATACGGATATGGTACACGTATATTTACCAAACAATAGAAATCTGACAACGACTTTACATTGAATTTTGACGTCAAGGCGGCGCATTGAAAACCGTCAAACTGGTGGAAATCTCAGAAGAAGACCTTTTAAGGCCACGCAATTGCTTAAAAAAACTATACGATAACAAGACAAGGTATAGAGCTTCAGTTCATCATATTTTTTCACTGATTGTTTAACTAGAATTAGGCCAAAGGGAATAATTATCATGTACTTTTGACACGCTAACTGTTGTCAACAGTTCTAAAATACATAAAAAAATGACTGCAGGAGACATTCACAGTAATTAGACTTTCGGGTAAAAATAACTCGATTTTTCCTTTAAAAAAACCAAGAATGAGAGAAAATGTGAATGATGACATCTTGAAATGAAAACAAAAGATGAGAAATAAAGAATAATTCTTATTTCCGTTCGTTTGTAAGGTGTTTAAAACACAGGAGCAATAAGAAGCGTTAAAATGACGTTGCGAAAAGTTTGCGGTTGCGCCGGGTCACTGGACGAGACACGTTGGCCAGCTTACCAGGGATGATCTATTCCTGCCATGGACAAGAAACTTTTCACATTGATAGTCTCTATCCTGATTTACTTTTTGGTGAAATTTCAAAAGTTGATCTTTTTTACTAAAAGAATAAGAGAAAATGTCTCAATAATTTCTGAACAACCCTCGTATATGAGTTTTATTATCATCAGTGTTGGGTTTTTTTCATTCCAAGTAAATGTCATCACTATTTTTTTCGTCTCAATTTTTCCCGGGACAAATTTTATCATTAGACACTTAAATAAAACATTTATCCATTTTGGCAATCTTATAACAAATAAAATGAAGCCCATGTGATGACATCATCAATATCAAAAGGATAACTGCACCTAAAAATACAGACGATTGTCTTCCAAACTGATATATTTGCCATCAGTATGGTTGTGAATGAACCAGTAAATTAAACATAAAGAAACGGAACAACTTATAACTAATTCAACAAATGATTAGCATTGTTTCTATATAGTAATTACACAAAAACAGTGATCAATAAAAATGAAAAATATGTTAGTTATTCTTTAACTTGCAATACTTTGCAATAGTTTAACAAGAGGCCCATGGGCCACATCGCTCACCTGAACAGCAGTTCCTTGTAACATTACATTTCGTAGCATATGCTTTTTCTATTTTAAACATTGAACCCCTTTCTGGGGACCCAGTTATGGTCCGAGGTTTATGGTTGGCTTGAACAACATAAATAGTAACATAGGAATGAAAATGTGAAGCACTGCGGTGGGACCGCACGTACACAACCTGAAAAACTGAACATAGCAGAGTTCCACTTCAAGAGGA